>JACCIY010000119.1:0-156883 GCA_025506505.1 Flaveria sonorensis
TTTATCTTCTCCAACTACCATTTTAATTTTGTTCATATTCATCATATATCTACCTATTCTTATTTGGTTATTTAGAATGAATTAATAATATCTAACACTTTCTATGATTAAGACAAACCACAAGTTTATTCAACCAACGGCCCCCGCCACCGTTAATTCCTTCACCAAATAATTATTTTATATTCGATTAACCATTATCTAAGGTTGTAGCTAAACGTACCTCTTTATTATTTTTTTTTTTCTTATGAAACTAATTTATTCAAATAGGTATTGCAGCAACTACTATAGCGAATCGTTGGGCCACCGGAGCTCTGTAATTGGTGCCAAACTGATCGGGTGATCAGCCGGACCGGTAAGGTCCGGTGGTTCTTCAAAGAAGTTAAGCTCAAAAACCGAGTGTAAGCGGTCGGAATATTTCGGGTTCGAAGATGAGAGCAAGAAGATGGTCTGATCAAAAGGCAAGTCAATAGCAGTCTTCCACCGGAGTTCCTTCACCAAAAAACCCAACTCGAAGGTACAGCTGCTAAATGTCATGTGTTGAATAAAGATTGGAGTTTGGTTCCAAAAGGTGAGATCTTTATGGAGTTTAATGTTCATAAGGTGTAATTAGTGTTTGACCTTGAGGGTAAAATGGGAACAAAGAATGTGGACATAGAGTGAAGGTCCTAGTGGTGGGGTGGGGGTGGTTGGTATGAAAAACAATGTAATCTATTATGTGGTTTTTTTTTTTTTTTTTTTCAATTTTGCTTTTGTGGTATATGTTTAGACCTCCATCACTTGTTCCTATTATAAAAACTAGAGTACCCTTTTTACCCTTAAATTGTATATTTCATACTTATTACCACACATCAATTATACTAGCTCATCATTTTTAAATTTAGAGTTTGTTAAATCTTTGTCTTATAGATGACATCGGTTTATTGGATGTTACCACTCAAGAGTAATTTATATTTTAAGGAGATCAAATCAATGACACCATAAACATAAATGATGATTCTCATCATGTAATTAAAAATGATTAAGTACATAAGATGAAATTTTGTATATATAGCTAAAACTAAAAAGAGAAGAGGAAATTCAATAATTTGCAAATCTCACCTCCTCCGTATCAATTTGCTTTTAAAAGTAAACATGTAATTTCATGCGTGTTGGCATGACTTAAGAAAGAAAGTTCATGACATGCATCGTTGTCATAACTAAGGTATGTGGCCATATGATGTTGGGAATTTAGTGAGAAAAATATGATTTCTCACTCATTTTGGGACATAATAATTAATTGTATTTGTTGCAATTATTACCAAACCATTTTGTATGTGTTCTCCTAGTGAGAGGAACACAACGAACTAAATCTGTGTCCAAAATGGAGCTAAGATGAATGAGATATCGATGCTTAAAGTTGTGTGGTTTGAAACACAAAAGCTGTGAAAAATCTGAATGGAAGTTGTTGTCCCACATTGGTGGAATGATAAACTATAATTAGTTTATAAAGTGGGCTTTTCAGAGATTGTGTTCCCACATATGTTAAGGGACCCCCAAGGTCAGCACAAGGGAGCGAAGCACCCAACGCGCACGGGCACGGGCTCGGTGATGGCGCAAATGTGGCGCTTTGATGGCGCACTTTGCACTTCGCATCGCTGAGAGCCGCCTAAAATTTTTGAAGTGTTGACTGACTGTTGGACTTTTCGTACCAGATAGTCTGTTCGGCTTTTCGTAACAGACATCGTTCACATCCCTATTAATAACTCGTGAATTAACTAAGGGATGCTTCATTTCTAACTGCCTCAGAGTTCACAGCATTATACAGACCTGGTGTCTTGTTGCAGGTTTACCAGTTTACATGTTCCACGACACACAAAAACAATTTCCAGCTTTCTCGCACTTCGTGCTCTCGTTTCAGGTAGTGGTTTTGGGTGCTAGCTAACCTCCGGCAGTACTTCTGCTCGGCTGTTGTACCCTGGGAGACAGACGGGATTCACCTGGGTGGCCCGAAATCTGTTTTTAAGGACCTCTGTTCAACAAAATCCTCAGCCATTGTTCTGTTTCTTTTGTTTATTTGTTGTTTCTTAACATCGTGTATTCTGTTTTTTTAGTTTCTTTTGCATTGTAATCAAAGTTTTTTTATCTATAAAGCAATTATTTTATTTTGTGAACGATGTTCCTACATGATCCACTTACATTTTGGGTAAGGTTCTAAATTTTTTAATTTTTACTCATATTTGGATCTTATTAATTTAGGTTAACATTTTGGTATACATACATGTTGGAATATATGTTCAATGAACAATAATTGATGGTTTTCAATGGTAATGTACGTTATAAACAAATACTTCAGTTCAATTAATTGTTCAGATTAGAATTTCAACATCCTAGTAATGTTATAAATTATAACTTATGACTTTAAATTTGGTTTAACTTATGGTACGTGTCAATCACCTACTAAATATTTGTCCCATTATATTTCCCCAATGCGGATGCCATTTTGAGCTTGGCCAAGACTAGGCTCTGCAATCGCCGGTATGAATTTGTTAGCGTAGTTAACTAGAAACAAGACACCATTAAAATATATACTAGCGTACGTCATCGAATGATCCCCGATATATGCTATCATGATAGAATCCTCACTTGCCCTATCAACAATGGGTCAACAAGAAAAGTAGCTCGGAAAATCACTGATGGATGATTTTTGTCGGATCACCTACTAAATTTATCAAATAACTTCTCTCATCTACGGATTTTTTGTCAATTACAGACGAAGTATGTGTCAGAAATAATTACCACCAATGGTAGAATAGCTTTAATGTGAATCTATCTTCAAAGGTAGTCCCTCAAAAATTTCCATCGGAATATTTCCATCACTGAAAGTTTCAAATTTGTAATTTAAGCAATCCGTTAGTAATTAGTGATGAAAGATTTTACTATTTATCTTTTTGGAATTTATGAAAAGTCACCATAGATAATCAGTTTTTTCATGACTACGACACCTATATAAATCCTTAAAATCCTAGGGTCGATTTGTTACAACTTTTGTGTTATATTATAGGACTTATGATCTTTGTTTTCACATTCAACTCTTTTTATAAAAAATTAACACCAAATAAAGTTCACATATACCTATAACTTATACTTTAAAGCTTACTCGGATTATTTGAAATATATTTTCTTAATCCATGATAAATTTTATCAACTAGCCTTAAAAACATGTGTGGTGCTAACTATTCTTATAATTAATACCCATAAGGCTTTAATACCTTATAATGAGCCTACCACTAAAAAATAATGATATACAAGTTATATTTAGTTTTTATGTCATTTAAATGAATATCAACTGCTTTTCAACTAAACTCTTTCATTGATATCCACTTTTTAAATCATGTGTAAGTGGTTGTTTAGTTAAAATGCCCTGTAAATAAGATTGTTTCACTAAAACCAAATTTAAATCAAATGTATTTGTTAACTAATGTTTGGAGGCCCTGTTAATTCAATAGTGTAGAAAAATTGTGTTCGGGTCTGTTTAGGACTTGAAGTCCTATGAGTTTGGAGTTATTTTTAATAGGGTAATGGTGTTTGACTCCGCCTTGTGTCCATGTTATCATCTTTAGACCCCCCAATACCCACTATGTATAGTCTTAATATCATAGTTTTCAATACCTTTCTAATTTGAAGTAGATAACTATGATAACAATAAGATTTTATACCTATAAATTTATATATAATAGATAAGGTGATTGTTTATTTACTCTTTTTCTTCTTTCTCTCACTATATAATCATTTTTAATTCACTATTATAATATGCTTTTTGTAGTTTTCTATGTAAATCGGCTCTATGTGTATAAACACAATATGTTTATGCTATTTTTCTATACATTATTGTTAACCACTTGATATTGGATTGTCCAAATCTAAGTAGGGTAAAAAATAGCTTATTAGAGTTATAATTGTGTGCACACAGAACTAGTGGCTTTGGCTCAACCATAGTGGCTGAATTTCACAATGTTTATCATGTAATTAAGTTTAACCTATATTTTTCTTTATTGCAGAACATTCCTAATTTAAAATTGTTTTCTGTTTATTGCTATTTTAGATTAATAATAATAATAATGACAAATCTGTTGCCATCAAACGATCAAAGCCTTCAAAGGTGAGCTCAGTTATAACTGGGCCTCTTCCAGCCCAGTTCTAAGATTACAACCCAAGGCTCATTTGAATATGACCTTCCCCCAGCGGCCCAGCCCAATCGGTTTCTGTCACGCAATAATTCAAATTTCAACATGGAGTTTTTAAATGTCTCGAGGTTACATACATGACACGGTTTATTCTTTAATGTATGGTGTAACAGTTATCATATTGCAGTTTTCATATGTCGCTTATTAATTGTTATTTTGTTTTATGCATTAGCAGCTTTTACTACCTGTTTCATCAGTTGTATTAGACTACTGTACACACGGACATGTTTTTTTCAAACATTGGTTCAAATCTTCTGTTTAAAATAAATTAGATGACTACCCTCGTTAAGAAAATATTATAATATATATATGCATATTATAAAAACATGACTGTATATAGACTTGGGCATAAAAACCGGGTTCGGACCCGACCCGGAACCGGTACGGGTAGACCCGGAACCGGGTACGGGTACGACCCGGTATATGCATACCCGGGTTGGACCCGAAAAAAACCCGTAGGGTTGGAACCGGGTATGATTTTCTAGAATTTCTTAGAACCCGACCCGAACCCGACCGACCCGGTTGAACCCGGGTTGGACCCGGTTTCGACCGTTTTTTTTTTTTTTTTTAAAAGGGCCGTTTTTTAACGGCTATATAGCCGTTACCTTCGATTTGTGACCGTTTTTTTGTGTAACTTTTGCCCTATAAGTTAGTATAAATAGGTGTGGGTTGATATGGTTTAGTACCCAAGTCTCAAACGCAAAAATATACGCAAAAACGCAAAAAATCTCTTTTACTCTCGTTTTACACGTCACTCTCTCGTTTTACACTTTCACTCTATTCAATCTTGATATGGCTCACTCACAATCTTCCGTTGGTCAAGGTTCGTCCAACGCTCCAACCGTCGTTCGTGTTCTTGCACACAATCGTAACATGGATGTTTGGTGCAATTGGGTTATGGTTGAGTTGAGTGACGGGTCTGTAAAGGCTCGTTGCAAGTTTTGTGGAGCTTTGCTTGCTAAAGATTCTAACACGACTTTAAACAACACATTAGCAAGAAGTTTTGTAAGTCGTTGAAAAGTAATCCGGATTCGCAACAAACACAATTGGGTGGAGACGGTGGAATCTTTAATTACGATGTTAATACGGTTCGAGATCGAATGGCGAAGTTCGTGATTCAAGAAGCTTTGCCTTTTAGTCACTTCGACAATCCTCGGTTGACCAACTTAATTCGAGAGACGCTTCAACCTCGTTACACTCACGTAAGTCGTACTACACTTAGACGTTATTGTTTAAAATTATGGAAACAGCAAAAAATGATTTAATTGTATTATTTGAAAATTTAAATACCGGTGTAAACTTAACTAGTGACGTTTGGTCGGCTCCACACGGTTTACCCGAATCGTACCTTTGCGTCACCGCTCATTGGGTGGATCCCAATTCATGGCAATTGATGAAACGTACGATTGCATTTGATCTTTTTTCCACATCCACACACCGGAGAATTTTTGTTTTACTTTTTAGATAATGTAATAAGTACTTTTAAATTAGAAAATAAACTTTTTTCAATTGCATTTGATAACGCCTCTAACAACACAACCGCGGTTGAAAAATTAAAATTAAAATATCTTCCGATTGCAAACGGTGATTTTTTCCATACTCGTTGTGTTGCACATATTATTAATTTAGTAGTGCAAGACGGACTATCCGGGCAATATGTTAATAACTTTATTACATCTTTTCGATTTATGTTACATGATGTTTTTAAAAAAAGTAGAAGAAGATATCAAGATTATAAACAACTTTGTAAGGATACGCACTCTAGATTTTTAGATCCTAATTGGGATGTACCTACTCGGTGGAATTCGACTTGTCACATGTTTGAATGTGCTTTAAAATAAATGGCACTTTGAAAGCTTTTCATAATAGTCTTTCGGATAATGGTGAAGCCGACCCATTTCCGGATGCGGGTTGGGAGAATCTTCAACGTCTATCCGAGTTTCTTGAGGTTTTTAAAAACTCAACAACAAAATTATCGGGAGTTTATTATTCCACTAGTTATTCGGTGCTTCAAGAACTATATTTTATGTCTTTGAATTTTAAAAATTTTTAAAATAAAAATAATATGTTTAATCAAATGATAGAACCAATGAAAGAAAAGTTTAAAAAATATTTTAAGGACTTACCACCCGTTTTTACGTGTGCCGCCGCTTTAAATCCGTTTCTAAATGTTGCGGGGGTTGAATGTTTGATAGATGAGATAAATGACAATTTGGATATGCATGACGAAAACCCTGATTTTTCAAACGAGGCAAAAACAATTTTAATCATAGTTTGAAAACAATTTATAATTTTTATTTAAATAGATATGGGCCTAACGTAAACATAACCATGCCAAGCGGATCAACCTCAAGTGCTAGTACCTCGTTTAAGACCCTGTTTTGACTTTGTTGAATGTTGTTCGGGATGTGACGGCTAAACGTCAAAGAGGTAACACCCCAACAAGTGAGCTCGGTAGATATAGTGGAACGGATTTTATTTCCACTATGACTACCGAAGATTATCGTGCATTCGATATTTTGGCTTGGTGGAAAGGAAAAAAATCTCAATTTCCGATTCTTTCTGCTATGGCCCGTGATTTACTAAGCGTCCAAGCTTCTACGGTAGTTCGGAATCTGTTTTTTCTCTTAGTGGCAGGGTAATATCATTACGAAGAACAAAACTAACTCCGGAAGCAGTGGAGATGTGCATTTGTTTAAAGGATCACTTAGACGCAACGGATCGTATACAAGACCAAACAAGCCTCGAAGACGAGATTACACTCGAAGCTAAAGTACATGATGAAGAGGTAGAAGACGGAGTATCTTCTGGCATATCCGATGAAGAATTAGCATTTGATCAAGCATCTCGTAGTAGATAAAATTAGACGATATTGTTTTTTTAAGTTGTTTTAATATTATATGTCTTTCATGTTCTTTTTAAATTTCTTTGTCATTCAAATGTTTTATATAAAAAGTATTTAATATTTGTATATTATAAGTGTAACATTTTCTGCTCAAGATTTGTATATATTTATATATTAAGTTGTTTAAATTTTTGTCATTCAAGTGAACCCGGTTAGGAAAAGAAAAATAAAAAAAAAAAAAAGGAAAGAAAATATAAGAAAAAAAAAACATACGACCCGGTGTTCGACACACACACAAGAAAAGAAAAAAAGAAAAAAAAAAAAAAAAAGGCAAAAACCCGGTTGAACCCGGGTCTCATACCCGACCCGACCCTACCCGGGTATACCGGGTAGGGTTTGTATCTCGCTGAACCCGACCCGGGTTCGTACCCGGGTTCACCAATACCCGGGTACAAAAAACCCGGTTGGGCCCAAACCCGGTTTTGTACCCGGCCCGGGTCCGGCCCAAACCCGTTTTGTGCAACTCTAACCGTATATGACAGTTTTGCCTTATTACATAAAGCATTTTAAGGATTAAATTCTATCTTCATAAATCAAGCGAGGAAAATAGAAAACTAATCCAAATAGTAAAGATAGGCTTTTCTCATGATTTACACTTTCTAAGAAGAACGTACTAAATGAATGCCTGAAAATATATTTTATTATATATGTGAAACATGGAAATAGAAAAATAAAAACGCGGATTGAAAACATATATGTAAAAAATCAAATTTACATGGAGTTTGACTCTTTTTAATTTTTTTATTTATTTAAAGAAGTATTGGTGAAATGGGCATCACCTTTTTAGGTTATATTAAATTAGGTACAAAGTAGAAGTGGAACAAATTTTTTTAATTCTTACGAAGGTTCATTATGATGTGAGTTTTATTTGCACTTTAAATTTTTCAAGAATCAGTTATATACTTACATTTGATACGAAGTATAAATTAAACCCACGCGATGACGCGTTGTAACGCGTTTGCGTGATTTTTAAGTTATTATATAATAATATTAAGAATTGGAATACAACCTAGTGAGCTGTAGTTGTTAATAGAATTTCATATTCTCATATGTAGTAGACGTAAACTTAACCCCTTATTTGTTTGAAGCACAAGCTTTAGAACATGCGGGAGATACAACCCTACAAGGAGATCATATTGTGAGCATGATACGACTTTTACTTCGTGGCTCTGACACTTGTCAAGACAATGTTGTGTGCCACTCACGATTCAATACCATAAGCTCTAGGACAATTACATTTCTCAACAAACAATAAGCTTAGCAGACACTACTAGTAGCGTAATATGAAATTACAATCCAAATTAAACACAAGTGTAATACCAGTATTGTGTCCTACCAAAAGGTATGTTTAGGTTACTTTCATGTTATCTTAGCACTTCTTAGATCGATGAAAATACATATTCTTATATCAAAATTCAGTCATAAGAAATCTCTATTTAGTGTGATGAGACTTAAGATTTGCTACTGGTGTTGACCTCGATCTCATTTCGACATTTCCCGCATTTGCAGTTAAAACCCTTTCGTGTTGAATCATCACTACTCAGTTTGAAAGATTGTTTTGACTTGTTTCAGTAGGTCTATATTAATTAATTCTATATCATACACAAATTAGTTTTTCATTTAATGTTTATAACTGTATAATAAGATTATATAAAGAAAAGGTAACATATATAAATAAAATAATTTAAGTATTTTTTTTTTCTAAAATTAAAAGACTTACCATTCATTTTTTTCTAAGTATTTTTTTTTCATTTAGCATATATAACTGTATAAAGCATATATCATTTTAGCCAATTTTAATATGAGAACTATTTAAAAAAATATTTTTTAATATTTTTTATAAAAAAATGGTAAAGTAGTTATTAAAAAATCGTCTTTTAAGAAACGTTTATTTAAAAAAAGTAGCGTTATGGAAGCGAATACCAGTTGATGAGATGTCGCAATCATGAAAACTGGTTTCGTTATCTTCACGTGGAACGGTCACCTGTTTTATCTCCAACAAAAGCTACTTTCATGTATCCATAGCTTCTAAATTAAACGTTTCTTATATTATTAATATTAAAATAATAATAAATGATAAGGTTAGATTTAAGCATATCTAAACTCTATGGGTATTTTTTGTAATTTCTAAATGATTAAATATTAAACCAAAACAATATTTGAACCATTAAGTGGTAAACCATTAAGAGATCTGAACCATTAATAGCTAGTATATCGTTTAACTATTCAAAGGCAAATGACTGACAAATTCAAATAATAGGTCTTAATTATTCAGCATTAGTATAATATTTAACTATTCAGAGTCAAATTTCTGAACCATTCAGACACTTGCTCGCAAAACAAACAGTCTGAACCATTAAGTGCTGAATCATTCAGCCTCTGTCCCACGCATCTAACCAGTTCGCGTGGTTCACCGGTTCCACCAAAATTGTCTGCCGGCGATCCAACAAAAAAGCGAAGTAGTGGTCTCTTTCTTTCCATTACGGGGAGCTCCGGCGGGGGAACTTGAGTCTCAGCGCATTAACAGACTGAAACAAACAGCTCCTAAAAGTTTTTTGATGATTAAAAAAATCAAAAATATAATAATCATTTCATACTTATGAAAAAAGCATAGCTCTTAGTGTTTTGAGTCTTATGAATTTAAAGTATGTAAAAATGGAAATTGTTTTTCTCACGTCGAAGGATTCTAATATGTGTGCATAATCACATATTTCTAGTTGTTTTTATCAACCATCTGGATATACCTTTAAAATACACATTCATATCGTTCATCACATGCTTTTTGTTACAAAAGAAAAGAAATGTATGATTACTTTCAACAAGCTTTATGATTACAAGAAGGACACAATGTGTGTATATAAAATTAAAAGTCAAAAAGTTACATTCATATAATAATCGACAGATCTTTACAACAAGCATTCATTGACTTTCATGACATTCATGTCCAGGAGTATTTTTAATTTAAATAGACAAAAGGTAGTTAATTTCAAAATGAAACAACAAATATGAAAGGAACAGACTATTTTATTAACTGAAAACGATTTATAACTATAAGAAAAGTGTTACAAATATTTTATTAAAAATATTTACAAAGAAGTTTATTAAAAAAAGTATACATATGAAATAATATTATTTATCTCCGCAAGCCATAAAATAATTTATTCCTCTTCACCGGCCTAAAAGATGAATGAAAAGAAAGTTACGTAAAGATTTTACATAAAAAAGTCCTTAAAATTAAGTTTTAAACTATATCATGAGATAGGTTGGTAATTGATACAAACCAGTAATTAACCTCGCATAATACGACTCGTTTGCATACTTCGTTAACCACACAATAATAGATTATTGATCCCGCATGTTGCGGCGTTGATCATTTTAACGTAGTTAAGTAGTCAATGAATTAAATGAAGTTGTAGTTAATTAGTCAATGAATTAATGAAGTTGTGATAACTCCTCCTGAAGATCAAAATGTAGATCGAAAAGAGTACGTCGTGACGATACATCCGAAAATCTGAAATAAAGTTCGCATATGCTTTATGTACGTCAACATCACATCAAACTCAAATCAACTTTATTATACTCTACTCTCCATCACTCAAACAAGAAATGGAATACTCAACTCCACTCTTATTTTTAAATAAATAAAAACTAGCTAGAAGTAATATTATATAGAACGTTACCAAATAAAACAGATTAAAACCATTCATTAACTTATAAAGGAAAAACTAAACTAAAAAACAAGAAGATAGCACAAATATCGAATATGAGGTGCCTTTGGCACAAACACAAACACATATGAGGTGCCGGGCAATAGAGTTTCTGACTGCTCACGAGTGAGCCGGTCAGGTGTTTGACTTCCATGTTGAACCGTTTATAATAAACCGCATCTTGAGACCTGGTCATTTCAAACCAAAACTTGGTCCAAAAACTTATTGGGTAATAATCTATAGAGATGAAAATGAAAGAAACTTCTCACATTAAACAACGTGAGAGAAAGAAAAACACTTTATAAGAAGAAAATGAGATGAAACATTTTAGTTATTATAATGTGGGACAAAACATTGGTTAAACTTACACAAAGCTTCAAAAATAGTATACATATTACAAAATAATCGACTTATCTAAGACTACAGCTGCGATACATATAAACATTTATATTTAAAATAACACATATTTAATTGACCTTATTATAGTTCTAGAAACTTATATATTTTATGTTTTAAATTGTAACTTATGTCATTCAAATTTTAAAACATGTTTAACCGATAACCTAACAACCAATTGTTATTTTATAAACATATATAAGTTACATACAATACTTGTATTGTAACGATCATTTATATCAAGTAAACTACTGTTTACAGACCTATAAGTTTTTATTTACTTTGATAAGTGTCTGTTAAATATGTGTCAGTAATCTAACTACTTAATCGGTGATGTATATCGAAAACCTCATAGAATCCTTATTGTTTGTGGAAAGTGAAGATGTTGGTAACATTTTTATTTTTATGAAACAAATTAAGGTAAATGAAAATCTAAAATAATTGCTCCTCTTTTCCAAACAGAAACTGTGCATCTTAGCAGCTTTTCCTTTGTGCAGCACTTACACCCCCAGCCACCCATTGCTCAACCACTACCTCTTTCTCCCCCTATCATCTTTCATTTATATACATATTGATATACTCATCATAACACACCCAACATATTCATCACTAATATAAACTCTTCTATCTATCTATCTTCTTCAATCCCCATGGATGCAACTCAAACTCATACTCATGGGTGGACCAATTCTTCCTCCGGTGCCGGTGATCACAGCGGCGGAGTAACGGCGGCGACTGTACTCCACTCGCTTCCCACCACCAACACCGTCGACAATCACGCGACGGCGGAATCATCAACCGCCGCTAAAAGGGGCAGACCACCGTATCCCTATTACGTCACTGGTGCCACCGCCGCCGCGTGGCCGGCGTCTCCACCGGCGGTGGTGCCGAGGTGCCAGGTGGAGGGGTGCCACGTGGCGCTTGGTAACGTTAAGGAGTACTACAGGAAGCATAAGGTGTGTGAAATCCATTCGAAGGCTCCGAAGGTGGTGGTGTTGGGGCGTCTACAGCGTTTCTGTCAACAGTGTAGCAGGTAGTTTCGAATTTCTTTTAACTAATCTCGTACAGCTAAACATGTGTAATTATGAGATCTTTAAAGTACCAACAATCATTAAATTAATATAATTTAACGACTGAATAATTATAATAATAATAATATTGTACTCAGGTTTCATGGGGTAACAGAGTTCGATGAAGCCAAGAGGAGTTGCAGAAGACGATTAAAAGGACATAATCAACGAAGAAGAAAAGGAACCCTATCAAACCCTCACAGCATGACGGTACGACGGCTAGTACCACCGTCACCGTCACCGTCGCCGTCGCCGGCGACGCCAGGACGTGCTCTCTCTTTTCTGTCATCTCCGGTAATCGACAAATGGAATTTTTCCGGTGACTTTTCGTCAAGAAGCGGCGGCGCAGCCGTGGTGTATGAATTGATGGCGGCTAACAGAGGAACTTCTGTTTGGGGCATTTATTGAATCAAAACGATTGTGAGCAGTCGGTGGCTGGTGATTATACGTTAGCCGACACTCAAATGTGGGATCTATTGGGTTATAGGGTTGATCTGAAGGAAGCGGCGGCTTTGGAATTTGGGGTTTTGTCGGCGAAGGAGAATTCTAGGGATCCAGAAGAGTGGACCGACAATTGTTGGTCCACCTTTGGGGGCGCTAACGTTGTGTACAACTGAAAGTTGGATGACAAAAATGTTTCAGTTTTGTCTTCGGTCAGTGTGTAATTGTGTTGTTGATGAAAGTAATGAAAATGTTTTATGGGGAATTTCCGTAACTATAAGTAACTGTACCTTCATGTCTTTTTTTCTTTAATGGCCAACAAATTAATATGTACCCAGTGCCTTCATGTACCAATAAACTGCACTTCATCTAACAAAAACCAAAGGGCATGTGGCATGAAGGTAACATTGTGTGTAAAAAATGTTTCTTATTTTATGCGACAGAGTATAAAAGTTTATGATGAATAACTAGTGAGGGATACTTATTTTGTATGATTGAGAGTTTAAAATTTAAAAGTAATGAGTTAAACTTGAGAGGAAAAGCAACCAACAACTTTATTTATTAAAACATTTTGTATATTGGTTATTGGCTGGAAACCTTAGTAATTATCGCTCACTAATAAAAGAAATTAATAAAGACTTAAACATGAGGTAGCATTATATTGAAGGTGTCAAACATCCTTGATGGTTGAAGAATAAACTTGACATTTTGTCAATCACAGACATCATTGTGTAACCGAAGGACGAAAATTCAGTGATGGTATTATTCATATTACGAAGTTTGAATGCACACAAGAGCTAGCTAAACATACTCAAATGTATGGATGTATCCCTCTATAAGCAAGATATTACATCTTTAGTGGAGTCCATTAAGTGTGTGTAAGAGAAATGTACGGTTAACAATACCTCCTATAAACAAGTGTATTTAAAAAAGAAAAAATAAGTGAAGTACGAGTAGCTGGACAAGTTTAACTTTAGATATCATCCTATTATTTACCAATTATATATATTTTAATTTAATTACTGAGACTCTCTTAACTAAAGATTCAAAGGTCCTTGCATATGGTCGTTTTCTAGATCATAGTTTTGAGTCATAGATATGTATGTAGCACGTGATCAACGGATATAATGAAAAAGCTACAAACTTTCATTGCATATAATTACAAGGGATGCACCATACTGTTGTCTGCCCAGGTCATTAATCAAGATTAGGGAGATCATTAAGTTCAATCTTCCATCGCTTAAATCAGGAAAGCACCAAAATAGAACACTTTGGTAGAATCTACCTAAAAAAGAAAAAAGTTGATTGTATTTTCAAGAATAGATATAGATCTCCCAGATTAAGAACAATATGGTGTTAGTCAAGTTCTACTGCAGTTGCCTCGTTCATTACCATCTGCCACCAGAAAAAGACTCGATGTTAAACCATCACAAATGCACATACAGAAAAAGAGAGAATATTGATCAGAAAAGAAATATAATGATCTTGATGAAATATAACAGTTTAAGAAATTAATATAATAGTTTATTACAATCCATCAGGGCCCTACTGTTCCAAAAATCCCATCTTAAGACTCTTTATCACTTCAATTAGCAACTAATTTTAAATTGACAGTCTGGAAATGAAATGTGGGGATTAATTGAGTGACTTTTCTCAACTAAGAGCTAATCTTTCCCACTCTACTACTCACTTAAAAAAATAGCTGTCCTAAAATAATGTAGTTGCAGATTCGAGATTCTCACTTGTATACATGATCAATAGTAACTACATTTTACAGTCTATTCATACCACATTTAGGAGATTTACATGGTCACAAACACCTAGAACAGTTAACATGTTATAAAACAGACCTTAATCCACAAAAATGATCTTAATAAGATAATCGATGGAAAGAAAAGAAAGAAATACATATCCTGACAAATTGTACTGCTGAATCTGCAAGAATAATAAGTGGGAACTAGAGACCCTTGACCATAATCGAGGTTGTATCACACAAAAGAGAATCTAGGGAAAGAATACAAACAGAAACATCCTGATGGAAGGTGACTCAGGTGGAACTCATGGAAGAATGGGTTGGGTAACAGGTCAAACAATCCATTTAGAAGTGATCAAATTGAATAGACCTGCTACTCTGCTAGTGTTTACATTTTCTTTTGAATTGTGTAACAACATTTATTCAGTGCACCTTTGAAACCAATGATATATTTTCTAAAAACAATAATCTGTAGTATCAAAAGTAACATTTATCTAGTGCACCTTTAATACCTATATTACGATCAGTTAATCCAAAAACTTGGATTGTTTAATTATTTTTGAAAGTTCTCAATAGTTTTGTAATCACATTTAATACTTTAATTATTCATAAAATTCTAAGAAAATCAGAAAAGTGTTAGCAGGCCAAGCCAACCCCACCCAACCTGTTTAGCCTACACAAAATTTACACAAATGTTCGGTGTTAGCTCATATGAGCCCGTATATATAATTTGTTTCACCCGAAAACCAAGATGCCAACAAGAAAGCCTGAATCGACCTTGTGTTGTCCATTTGGGTAAATAAGTGGTAACTGCCACTTCCAATTATGGCTAATTAACAGGTAATGGTGCGGAAAATTAAATCCAATAGAAGAGTCTTAAAGGAGAACTTATTACTAGAAAAGTGGGAATACAAAATAAAAAAAATTTAAAAATATACCTGAGAGATGCATTCTTTAAAGCTACTAGTAGCGGTTGCATGCAGACCTCTTTCGGCTAGCTCATAATACAATGTTAGGCCTTCAGGACCATTGGTTTTATCCTTCTGCAAGTACCTACAACAAATCAAGTTACAACAAGAAAGTATATTCCTTTTGAAAAATTAAAATAATGTTTATCCCAACTACATCTAATTATTAATACCTTTGTTGAACAAGTGTTTCCACTGCCTGCTTGGTGCTTCCAAAGTCGGTATTTCTCTCATCATCCTGGGATAAACCCAATCGCCCTAAATGGTGCCAAAGACTTTCTACATTCCATAATCACCAAAAAAATATTAACTGAAACAAGAACTTTTTATTTCACTACATTATCTCCCGAAACATAAATCATGGTTTCCGTGAAGCACTTATGATACCTTCAGTAATTTTGCCTCCAGCAAGATTAACGATGCCAATAACAACAAAAGCAAATCCAGTTAAATGTGATTTTTTAGTATCTTCAATGTGTTTTCTGTAGACTCCAGGATCTAGCTGACTTGTTAGGATGTATGATTTTAAATCTGCAGAACCTGAAAAGCAGATACTATTTTATTTACTTTGAACAGAATATATGCCTTCCACCACACAACTCACAAGAACTTAAATATTAGGCAATCATGATTGATGGTAGATGCTCACTTTGAGAAGCACGAGCCTGATTAGTTGATAAAAGACGGGCCCGTTGCAGCTCCTTCATATCATATCCAAAAATTGTTGAGAGCTTGGTAGTAGCTTTGGTGAGAACGAGAGATGGAAGTGAACGGTTGTGATAATTTTTTGTGATTAGCTGAGTCAGCTCATCTCTCTTAATGGGGCATCCAGAATTTTGGTGTGTTTTAAAAAGAATATAGCGTATAACTTCTGCAACAAGTTTATCTCCTTCCTGGACTAGAAAATATTGAAATATTCAGAACTAACAAAAAATGTTTGCATGATTAAAAAAGTTTTAGGGAGAGGTTGACCTCTTCAGAAATGCCGAACTGGGAGAAATTTGGTTCTGCGGTTTCCATCCTGAAGGTAAAGAAATGGCATATAAGCTTGTAGCAATCCAAAACCAACATAATTAATTGTTACATGATAGAGAACTAACAAAAAAGCATGCTGATGCAAGATAAATGTAAAGGGAGGTTTTCTTGTAGTTCACTGCTCTTTATGGGAGTGTTTGGTCGTGTGCACTAGAAGTAATCATGACAAATTGAGTGGATGCCTCAGCTATTGAAATCGTAAAATCACTTTTGATAGTCTGGAACGTGAATCAAGCAAATTCTAATAAAAATAAAAGTAAATAAAGGTAAAAGGGGCCATACACACGCATATTCAAGAACAAAGGTAAAACAAGGACAAATAAATGCATATTCAGAGCAAAGGTAAAACAAGGGCATACAAATTAATATTTAAGAACGCATAACAGCTACTGAGAATGTAACACTCAGATAGATCATATCAAAGCACACATCCTAGAATAATTTAATACAAAAATACAGCTTTTTAGCAGCGTGAGGAAGGTCAATATCCAGATCATGTGTTCCATTTTAGCATTAAAAGAGCAAAATCATCTGATAAACAAAGATATACCAGCATTCAATCACTTGAGTTCTTAAATTAAAAGAGATATTCAGGGATTTGATTTGAGTTATGTGGCTACAAATAAACAATAATCAACCTTTTTCAGCAAGTTGAGCAATACTGGTATGCCATGGAGGGCTCGGGAACCTTTTCACCAGGGTCACTATTTTTCAGTCTTCATACGCGTTATGTCTATCAAAAAGAGGGGTTTTACCGGTGGTCAAAGGAATTTATTTACTGGATTTAGTCTGGTCACCTCAAATTTGATATTAAACCCTAATTTATATCACTCTTTATTTATACCTAATTAGCCTACTCATACTGCAAAGGGCACATAAATGCAGAAGGCATGAAAATCCATCAACAGGTTAAATTGTAGTTTGCGCAACCGTTACTTTCAGTTTGCCTCACAATATTTATCTGATCTTTATTGTGTTGCCCAACTTTTAAGCCCAACTTTCCCAAGTCTATTTTTAGTCTCTTAATCAGAGTTCAAGTATATAAGAGCACAGGATTACACTTGTAGAATTGATCAATTAAAAAACAGTTCTTATAAGAGGTGGCAAAATGGACGGGTTGGATTGGGTTGGTTACCAGGTCAGGATGGGTGTGCGTCAGGATGGGTAGATTAAAAAAAAGGGTATGGGATATAGGCATGGCTATCCATCTCAAATTCAGATTTACATCAATTTTTTCTAGAAAAACTAATGAACTATTTACTATAAACCAAACGTTCACATTTGCAATGCAAATCAGATTTGTAAAATAAAATTGCATCACAAAAAATGCATCAGATTAATATAAGCATCAAATTATACACATATCATCCCATTGTTCATGAAACCTAACTAACAAACTAAAATGATTATAGTAGTTTTTTTTGTAGGGAATAATCTTTTCAGAATAACCTTCTATCAAGGTGTTCATATAACATAAGAGCAAAAGTTATAACATGACCAGAAATCTAAGTCAAAACAGATACAAAAAGATTAAACACTAAGACATGATGCCTTTTAAATCAATTTAAAAAGAAAGAGAGGTAGTGAAGCAGAGTAGTTATTCTCAAATTTCAATGATTAAACACTAAGACATGATGCCTTTTAAATCATTTTAGTGACAATTGTTGAATGTAGGTTAATTATAAATCCACATGCTTACAAACATCATACGTTACTACATGAATCACAACTGAAAACAACAAAACAAAAGAAACCAGATTCCTACTACCCAATCCAAATCACATGAATAGCAAAATCAAATCAAAGAGTTAGGGTTTTGTCACCTTAGCTTTTGAGAAATTAGAACAGGAGGTTCTCGCCTTTTGAGAAATTCGAACAAGACTACAGGAGGTTGTCGCGTTTCTTCCGATTCCACTAGTCTTCTATTAAAAAGCCCACTACTAAAGAAAACACAGAAGCACTAGCATGATGCTAAATCAAGAACACTCATAAAAAAACATCAAATTTCTAATCTCAATCAAGAACATACAAGAGTCATTACAATAAACCGATCAGAAAGCATACAACTTTACGAAACAAGAATCACTGATGTAAATTGAAGATCACAGCACAATTGAGAGGGGGAATCCACACCATTACGGAGTAAATGTCAGTTACTCAGTTCCTTCGTCGAAATTGGGGGAGCTATCAGGTACCCATGTATGAAAGATTGCAAGAAAAAAAGTTAATTAGGGGGTGTTTGGTAAAATTATTAACTTTTGAAAAGTCAAAAAGTTATTTTATAGTGTTTGGTAATGTGATGGTTATGAGGTAAATAAGTTAATAAGTCAGTTTATATTAACTTATTAATTTATTGAAAAAATTTAATAAGTTAATAAGTTGTTTCAGAAGCAATCCCAAACACCCCCTAGGGTTGTAGAAAAGGGGGAAACGGGTGATTTCTTGGGGTTTTTTTTTGTAGGGTCGAAGGTTCTGATCGATGTTATTGAGAAAATAAATAATGGGTTGATTCCGATTGTGGAGAATTGGAAAGGGGAAGAGGATGATGGTAGAGGTTAACGAGTGTTTTCAGAGTCAAAGAAGCAACAATGAAGGTCGGTTTGGCTAAGATTTCAAATGGGTATTTGAATAGCAGCAGCAGTTTAGCAGCGATTGTGGGTGGAGGGTTTTGGGCTAGGGTTATGATGTAAAAAATAAGTAGTGTAAAAAATGATCTTTGCAAGGGTAGAACCTACGACCCAGGGTAGGTCCATAGACCTTGAGGACACGCGCTCGACCACTTGACTTAATAACACTAAAAGGTTCACCTCCTGAAAAATTACGGGTTCACTTAAAAATTCGTTATTATACGGTACACTACCCGTTCAAAAATCAATGGGGTCACTTGACCCATACCTATAGCTGTAGTTCCGTCCCTACTAGTATCTTGTTGAAAAATTATACCCTAATCTCCATCGCTTGAAGATCTAAATTGAAATCAAAATAGAAGAAGCATCACAGTATGAAGAGATACGAAAACGTGAAGAATTACCTTGAATGAACTTCTTTGACGCATTATTACAATTTCTTTGATGAAGACGGAGAGAGAAAAGGGAATGCGTTGATGAGAATAACGAAATAAGCGTGAAAATCACCCAAATTTGTTCACGAAATCTACTTGTCAATAACAAATCGTTTGAGAAAAAGACAATTCAATCTTTTTATGTTGTTTGGATGCCCCTGACAACTATACAAGTCGTGTAGGTGTATGTGAGTCATATACATTTATGGTTTCCGACAAATCTCCGCTTATATGATTAGTAACTCATACGTAGTTCGAGAATTAATTAAATAGTTTTGAAACCATATACAATATGGGACTATACGAGTTATGTAGGTTTCTCGTATTACTCCATACGAGTAACGAAATGCACATTGACTGATATAAGATAACATCCTTTACTATTCTAAATTTTAAATTGTATAATTTATATGAACCATCAAACTAGACATTTTCATATAAGTTTTACATTTCTATAATAATAATGTACCGAAAAAAGATTACTTTGACAAAAATAGATCATTTCTCATTATTTTCACGTATGGGTTTTTACTCGGTTACAAAATACGATAACAAATCATGAAACGTGTACTTCATATATAAGCTTGTATTTTAACGATAAATTATGAAAAACTTGTCAATGTTCCTACGGTTAAGGGTTCAATAGTAAGATTAAAAGGTGAAACTTGCTTGGTAAATGAAAAGGTTGTGGCCTCAAAGCAATGTATTAATAGGCATAATAAGCAACGCAAGTATTCATATTATAAACAGAAATTTCAAGAGTCATCATCACTTGAGAGTTGAGTGGATACTTCAAGAAGTTATAACTTACAGCTTGAGATAAAAGATACTATGACAAACAAGCCCTACACTATACTTAATGTCGGTCCAAGTTAAAATATCCGGCATGTGTAATCACTTACCAAATCGAATATATTCTATGAGGATTTATTCGCTTATACAAAATCACTGACCACAATTCGGTCTCAACAAATAACAGGCAATTCTTGTTTAATAGAAGGGATCACATATATCCTAGGAAAGAAAATTGTTGCAAAATCAATATAAGCCACTGTGATTAATTATTCAGAGTTCTTGGGTTTATGAGCATTGATCAATTGTGTTTGCACATCAGCTGAAACAGGGGAGTGTTCTTTGTATTCCATGGTGAATTCACCCTTTCCCTGAATAACGTAAATAGTATATTATTGATTTCAGAATCGAACTTGAATAGATGAGCATCCATGTTTGGAGCAATAAGGTGCAACGTTTGGATCCCAAAATTGTGAAGATAAATTTTCAACTAACCTGTGTCATGGAACGAAGAGATGTTGAGTATCCGAACATATTGTTCAGTGGTACCTGAAAGTCAAAAAAAAGTTGGGTTATAATCAAGATAATTCATGAGGTATAATTTGTTTTATATTGCATATGAAGTTGCAAGTAAGATGGGCGTGGTTTACTTACAAGAGCGTTAATTACAGAATCATCTCCTTCCTGGTCGTTACCAACGATTATACCTTTTCTCCTGTAAAATTATACATATGCATTTATATATTATATGGTTAAAGAAAATTATGCGTTGATGACAAAATACTACAGCAAGAAAGGGACGGTCTGTTTCACCTGTTTAAGTCCCCAGCAACAGTGCCCTGAAATTCTGTAGGCACTTTCAGTTCTACCAACATCACAGGTTCCAATATTACAGGTTTGCATTTTGCATAACACTGTTTCATCAAGTCACAGTAAGTAAGTAATATAACAATTGGAGTAAATAAATGAACACAATACTCGCATGAATGTGCAATTTTGGAAGAAAGAAGGCAACAAGTACAACGTGTTAGTTTCAACAAAAGGCCGAGTGTAATGGTTTAAATTCTTCCCACAAAACTAAAATAACTAACATGCAGAAGTGAAAATTTGGGAAAAAAGAAAGACCTGTCTAAAAGCATATATTGAAGCTAATCTGAAAGCAAGTTCACTAGAATCCACAGCATGAGACGCGCCGTCTGTTAGAACAACACGAATATTTTCAACTGGGAATCCAATCAAAGAACCACTGCAATACAAACAGAATCAATCTTAGATTAATTTGAACAATACTAAACATAGTTAACAAAACAGAATAATCAAGATTTGTAAAAATAGTCATATACTTACGAATTAGCAGCTTCCCTGAATCCCTTCTCAATATGTGGGATAAAATTGGAGGGTATAGCCTGTCCTATCATCATATTTTCAAATTCAAACTTGGTCTCTGATCCTGCTGGAAGGGGTTCCATATACCTGTTAATTATTAAACATCCATTATTTAAAAAAAGCAGCCAACCAATGATGTAAAGCATAATTTAAAATACAAGTGCAGTAAATTGTTACCCGCACACCCTTCCGTATTGACCTTGACCTCCACTTTGCTTTTTATGTAAATAATCAAATTCTGCACGTTGTGTAATTGTCTCCCTGAAGTTGACACGAGGTTTTCCAACAGTTGCATCAACCTTCCAATAAGTAGATAGATTAATAAAGAGGGTGCTACATAATTACATTTATGATATTCCAACTACATATGAAAAATGGTACCTTGTATTCCCTTTTAATGCGCTCCACATAAACTTCCAAATGTAACTCTCCCATTCCAGATATGATTGTCTGTGCAAGAAAGCGTCTACATGAGTAATGACACAAAAAATATATAAAACAAATTAAAAAAAATGCCTATGATAAATTACCTGACCACTCTCAGGGTCTAATCCAACACGGAATGTAGGATCCTCTCTTTGAAACCGATTTAAAGCTTTGAGAACTAATATCGTAAATAAATAATATTAAAAACTTATATAATCCAATATTAAACACAATTAGTGTTAATTTGATTGAAATACATACTTGTTTTCCAGAATCTTTTGAAACTGGTGAAACTGCTAATGAAACAACAGGTTCTGGAACATTCATAGAAGTCATGGTGTATTTAACTGATCCATCTGTAAAAGTATCTCCTGATGCACAATCTAAACCAAATACTGCTACAATTTGACCAGCATGAGCTTCTTGAATGTCCTAAGTATTACCAGAAAATACAATAATCTAATCGAAAACATAACCATAAATATATTTAAAAAACACCGAGTTTATGAAAAATCCATACCTCCATGGAATCTGAATGCATCCGGCCTAGTTTTGATACCTGTGACAAATTTTATGTGGAATGATAAGCAACCATTGAAAAGAAACATGATGCATAATAATAAACCTCATTTCAAAATCTAAAACTCACTTTAATTTTTTTCCCGGTGTTGATATTTGTTATAAAATCACCTTTCCTGAGTACACCTTCATAGATTCTTCATCAAAATGAAATGAAATTAGTCGATTCGGTAAAGAGATGAACATAAAACTTGAACAGGTGAAATTTAAATGAAAGAATACCTTAAATAAGTCAACTGACCAAATTGGCGTTCTTCAAGTTTAAAAGCCAAAGCAACCATATGTCCGGCTGGTGTTCCAGATAACTTAACCTGTCAGCGCCCCGAATGATGTAAAAATTAGTTACATATTATAGCAATCGAAATATATACAAAAATAACGTGAAGAAAAACTATTTCGTATTATTAGATACCTTCTCTTCTTTCTTCGACTGGTCAAGGGCAAAATTGTCAACTTCAAGTGGACAAGGCAAAAAGAAAGAACACCATCAAGAAGCGGTTGCACTCCCTAAATAGAGAAAAGTAAAAAATAAAAAAAAAAAAAAAAAAAAAAAATTATGTCAATTGTAGTGCATGTTTTTTAGAATACAATTTCAAGACATGAATACTTAAAAATCCAGATTGCAGATAAGGATTTTTAGCAGTTGAGTAGAGTTGTAATCATGTCAAGAGATGCTTCATATTTACTTTAGCTAAACCAGAAGATGTGGGCCTTTGAAAATTCACATGCTGAAAGTAATATTCTTTGGAAGCAAATACAAAGCAAAGCAAAGCATAACTACCTTGTTCTTAAATGCACTACCCATAAATACCGGAATAAATTTCCTTGCTACAGTTGCTCGACGAATAGCCGCCTGTTCAACAATAAACCATATGATTACGACAATTACGTTGATCAATGTGAAGCGTTTTTGTCCAATTAAACTTATTATTAGTGTGTATCTTATGATTACAGCAATTACATTAACCCATCATATTGAAATTTAAACAAAAAACAGTTTAAAAGGTTTTTCCTCAAAAAGACCCTAAGGGGCGACTTTTAACCAATTCCCTTTTAAGCTAAAACATTACTAAAACACATTTGACCCCTTATCGATAAAACATAACCCAAATCAACCAGTTAATAAGTAAACAGATCAAAAGTGCCACCTCAAATCCAGCATACCTCGAGATCAGCAGATGATATAGGTTCATCACTGAGGAACAATTCAGCAAGTTGATCATCAACATCAGAGACCGCTTCAATTAATTCTCGTCGTTTTTCTGTAACCATTGTTAGCATATCAGCCGGAATTTCTTCAGTTACAACTTTTTCACTGCCAAAGAATACAGAAAGATTAGCAACGTTATTGCATTCGAATGAGTAGCAAACATCTTCTTTGTATGATATAGTTTGTCATCAGATTCAAGCTTAGAAAACAAACCCGCTAGAACCATGAAAATAATACGCCTTTAGTTGTACAAGATCCACAAGACCCTGAAAATCCTCTTCTAGACCAATTGGAATTTGCACTGCAGCACTGTGATGTCGAAGTTTTTTCCTTGCCTTAAGGAAAATAAAAATAACCACTGAAAACATCATTATAAATAATATGCAAACATCATCAGATGATACACTCATATGTCAAGATGGCATGTCTGATAAAACATTAGAACTATTAGCCATCATAGCATGATAGAAAATCTGGTTAAATAATGATGCAATCATTACGAGACTATACCTGATTGAGAACCTTCCAAGGATCTGCTCCCATTCGATCAAGTTTGTTAATAAAAGCAACCCTAGGAACCTCATATCTTCTCATTTGTCTATCAACAGTAATTGATTGACTTTGCACACCACCAACACTACAGAGAACAAGGATTGCACCATCAAGAACACGTAAAGCTCTCTCAACTTCAATTGTGAAGTCCACGTGACCAGGAGTATCAATTATATTAATCTACAACATTATAAGTTTTCTGTTAATTCAAACCACAGTTACATTATCCGAAAAGAATAAATGAGAGTGACCAAAGTTACAAAGCATGGGAACAAAATATTAATCGGAAATTAACTTCTCATATGTTCACATCATCTAAATTAATATATTTAATATCTTTGGTACATTTAAATGGACTATTTACTCTTTTACTTAAGAGTAGACTTAATCCCCTGGTAGCTATAAAGCATTAGACGGTAGCTCAACTACATAGTCCCACAGTCCCACCCAAATAACAAATTATATGTAACTGCTAATATAGTACCAGATACAAACCACTTAAACTTTCTGAAAAATATCAGAGCCAGATAATCTACTTTACCTCAAACATTTATGGAACAGACCAATTCAATACTATAAGTTTAAAAATTCACAAGAAAATAAGAAAGAAAGCACACTTGAACTGGTGCCTATATAAAACTACTCTTCCAACTGTTAAGAAGTGACACCGATTGTAGCTATTTGTAACCTGTTAAACAAATAAATACAAAGGGACAAGTTTACAAATTACAAGCCAGTAAAACATACTGCTTAAATGTTCATATCATGAACATGGTTTTAAAAAACGTTCGAGGCGTACCTCGAGGCGAGGTGGTAAGAAATCGTACTTGAGGCGGCGCCTCATAGGGCTCGGATGAGACGTACGCCTCTTAGGGCGAGGCGGTTAGTGAGGCCATGAGGCGGGTGAAGCGGGAGTGAGGGGGACTTGTTGAGTTTTGCTGTTAGTTTGTGGGTATGTTTGTGCAGAATAATTTTATGTATTGTTAAGTGTAAACATTGATCTTTTGTGCAGCTTTTATCATGTTTTTATCATGTTTTTGCTGGTAGAATACTAGTATGATGTCAATTTGATGGTAGTATAGAAGTTTTTGTGCAGAATGATTTTGTAAATGGACTTGTTGGTGGTATGGTGTAAATGAAGGGACTGAAATTAGATCAAATTTGGGTTTGAAAATGGGTCAATTTGTGTGCAGAATGATCTTATATTGTGCATAATGTTTGGGACTGAATATTAGGTCAATAATTGTCAAATTTGGGATTGAAACTAGGTCAATTTAGGACTGAAATTAGTCTTATTTAACATCCCGTGAATTGTTTGCAAGTTAGCTAATCAATATGTTGATATTTATAAAGAATAGTATGTGATTAGATAAATCATGCTTATTTTTTTAAAAGATATATAATTTTTATATTTATTTATTATTTCCGCCTTGGGCTTCCGCCTCGGTTCACCTCGAGGCTTACGCCTCGTGAGGCGAAGGGAAAACGCCTCGAGGCTCGATTCCGTTTTTTTAAACCTTGATCATGAACAACACATCCCTTATTGCTTCAAACTTCATTAACATAGCCACGGCATCTTTTAGTGTTTACTACTAGATTCATACATCACAAATCCTACAAATCCTATAATGAACATTTCACTGTTCACCATTTCACCTAGGCATGGTTTCCTTCTGAGGAGGAAAACATCCAAATCAAACTAGGTATACTTCAAATAGACTAAATCAAAATTCATGCTGAACATATTAGTAAGAGAATTTAAACCTCAAAGCTAATGATCTCCTTAAACTTCATTTACCACTTTCACTTCATTCAATTAACGCTGTTTTTGCTTTTAAAATCATAATGAAAAACGAAATGAAATCACCTGATAATCTTTCCAAGTGCAATAAGTAGCTGCAGACTGAATAGTAATCCCCTTCTCTCTTTCCAATTCCATCGAATCCATCTTGGCCCCAACTCCATCTTTCCCTCTAACCTCATGAATCTCGTGAATCCTTCCGGTGTAAAACAAAACCCTCTCCGTAAGCGTCGTCTTCCCCGAGTCAATATGAGCCGATATCCCAATGTTTCTCACCCTTTCCATCGACTCCTTCCACCATGGCTCCTTATCTTCCTTCGCTCTCAGGGATGGTGCGGCGGAGTAGTGACGGTGGAGGTGGAGGAGGGCGGTGATTGGTGACGGTGGCGACGGTGATCTTGATGATGGGTAGATGGATGAACGGAGGGTGTACAGTAGCCGCGTCGTAGAGGATCGAGATCGAACCATGGTGTTAGGGTTTAGATTGGGGCAGTGATAAACCCTACTGGTTATTTGGGAAGAAGATCGGATGATGAATGCGGCGAGATCGGATTTTAACTAAGATATTGTTTAATTTAGGGATAGATAACGTAATAACGTTATGCTGAAAATCTTTTAGATTTTTACTGTTTTATTTTATAATAATTAAATGAAAAAATTGTAAGAATTAATCAGGAACTGTATAGACTCGATTTTATATAATCGTTTGATTAAAATGGTAATTACAAAACAAAATTTTAAGACTCGCTTGTTCATACAATTGCCAAATCATTTATGCAAAGAATTCACATACGTAACAAACTACCCACGATGCAAGAAAACCGAATGCGAATGAAAGCACGCGCATACTTAAATACAAACAAATCTTTTACTTTAAACAAACTCACAATTAGATTTATGTGTCAAAAGAAATAACCCAAAATATTAATTCTAAACCTAGTGATTCACTTACAATAACTTTCCCCTTGAAATGATTATGAATGAAATAACCGCTCATCGGCATGCTTGGATCTTCAATGGTGGATTGAAAGTTGTTAATGCTTTATTCGGGTGAAACCATGGTGAAAGAAACTCCCAAATCGCCTTCAAAACATACAAAGTTCGCAAGGGAGAAATCTTAATGATTGGGTTCAAATAGGGAAGAAAATTCTTAAAATTCGGAGTTTGTTGGGGTGATCGGCGTATCATACGTTGGGTGTGAAGTTTTACAGAGCTTGTTCTCTGGATTATGTATAGGATACAGTGACTGAAACAGTGGTTAGCGTATGTTACGGTGGTGCCTGATTTGACTTGTTTTAACTCTGTTTTTCACATAATTGCTCATCCGGTCCTTCCACTTGTTCAAATACTTCCATAAAGATCCAAAACATGTACTTTTGCCTTCTAGAACCTGCATACAATAACACACTTAAAGTAACATGTTCGACAATGATATTCATATTAAATAAAGCAATTAACATTATAAAATATCGAACAAACACCCCAAGATCAATCTGCTACCGTCACAACCACCCACAATCATCGTCACAAAACCACCAGCTACCGCCACCCGACTCTCTCTCTCTTGTTTGTTTTCTTATCACCAGTCGACGCGTTGCAAACCAATGGAATCATTCAGATCTAAAGTTCCACAGGGTGATGGTGGCGATGATCAGTGCTGTGGTGGAGTTCTAAGCAATGGTGGAGAGATACATTAGCAGTTCTCACGTAGACGAAGAGGTGGTGGTGATGTGGTCTGATTGACGATGGTGGTCAAATGGGTTGTGGTGTTAAAGATGACGAGCGACGGTGATGGTGCGGCCATGTTGTGGTGTTGGATATGACAAGCGACGGTGGTGGTGTGGCAGTATCATGTGTAATATTTCTGTCAATTAATTTTGTTATATTTTTGCAAACTTTTGAACTAATCTTATAAATTTTCAAGCTTAAAGACCTAAAGTGAAATCAAACATAAGCACGTAGACCTTTCGTATAATTAACTCTATTTAATATATTGCTTATTATAAAATATACAAAAATAAAGGAAGCATTCGTTTTGAATGACAAATAATATAGTACTTGCATATTAATTCAACTTAATTCAATTTATTTAAATATCAAGCTAAGTTGGTCCGTGACCCTAAACAAGTCTATTATCTATATATTAAAATTAATATATAAAATATATTCATCTGATGATAATTATCATATATTAAGTTATGATAAATATTAAATTAACAAAAAATTTTATTTTTATATAAATAAATTAACTTTTATATGTAAACAAATAAATATAATAAATTAATAAATAATAAACAAGTCGAGCTCGAACCTAAAAAACGACTCACATTCGAGCTGAAGCTTTAGAAGTAGAGTTTGAAACAAGCAGAGCTAGAGTTCGAGATCTCGTAAGCTACATCTACTCGGGCTCGTATCAGCTCGTTTATAGCCTTAGACTCTAGTCATTATCGATCAAATATGTCATGAGTCCTGAAAATAACAATATCTCTTCAGATTCAGCCTTAGAGGTTGCCTTCAACTTTAAGAAGTTTGTCCATCAGAACCTTATACAATATTGTGGTAATTACTTATTCCTTTCTTTCATTGTTGTGGAATACATTGAATCCTACGATTTGATTTCACATTTATCCTGCTATTATATTGTCAATTGATGCTTTTAAGTTGAAGATGTGTTGGTGACTCAAGAGGTTGAGTTTATGGTGGTATATTCGATGCACCACTTACACGACATAAAGATATTTGTGTGACTCCCCCATAACCACACTACAAAAATAGGTTTTTTTTTTTTTTTTTTTTTTTTTTTAGGTTTCGGCAGTTTAGTTTTGAGATCCTTCCTTATTCTATCATCAAGTGGCAATAATATTATTTCAGAAATAGAATCTGAATTTGACTTTTGAGTTTTGAATGAGTCAATTTCAAATTTGGAGCAAATTGATTTAATTTTTTAAATTACAAAAGAGTATTATTATACTTTGAAGTTATAAGCAAAGAGCACACGTTCGATCCTTAGTCTGAGAAGTGGTGTTGAATTTCAAAATATGTTCTTAACTAGGATACATACCAAATTCCATCTTAATTATACTTTTGATCCTTTTAGAAAATCACATGCATCGTTCTTTAATTATTCGAAGCGGACTCAAAAACTTCAAATTTAAATAGAATCAGGATCTTAATGGAACTTTGAATTCAAATTTCAAAATTCAATATGTGATTTTTTAACCAAATCATCAATATTAATATATATCATGATATTTATAAAAAGTTGATAGTAGTTTTAATAAAATGTTTATTATAGGTACATCCACTACATTTTCATTCTTTTTATTTTTTTCTATACATACATATAAATATATAGAAAGATGTGAGTATGCTAATATCAAATTGAGTGTTCATATAACCTAATCATTTAATAATAATGATGCAATAACAACAACAATAATATATTATACATATCATCGCTGTAAAAATCTTTTTTTAACAACAAACATGACAATACAACGTTTAGCATAAAAATAAAAGTTACATATCAAGAAGGGGATTATGATCACTAGAATACCACACACAAAGTAAGGGTAACAAATGATTTGTTATCCTTATCTAGTTTGGAAAACTATAAGCATCATGAAAGATGTGTTTAAAATGTCTAAATATTCACACTTAAGAATTAAATTAAGTTGAAAACCATATTAAAGCTCTCGCATATAAAATCATAGAACAGTGCATAAACTCCTTACAAAGTTTCTATTCCCTTCCAGTATCTCTTACTTTGGATTGTCCATACTTGATATCAACGTGAGGAATGTACGTATAAGCCTCTTAGTATATCTTGTATATATGTATGTGTATTAAATACCACTAACATGCTCAGCTAATGATCACCTAAATGTTTAATGTTAACTTGAGGGGATCCATTATGATATGATGTTATGTGTCGCTTAGAGACTTATCGTTGTCTTGCGAGTCGCACTATGTAATTCGACGAGCTTATATTGCAAAAGAAAACTTCCAAACATTCAATGAAAAATAAAAAGAATACTAGAATATTCGTTATATCCATGAGGTAAACAAAAATTTTGCTCATGATCAAAATGAGTATGATGCAACATGACAATATGCAAGTAGTTCAGACATTATGCAACATCTAAAATATTGTAGGCTTTGTGATTTTTGAAAACTCAAATGTCTCTAGAAACTATGTAAAAACTTTAAAATTGAACTATTCGATTGGAACTCACGGATACTCAACCCAATGCTTCTTTGAGAGAAATCAAGAGTGACTATGAAATTTGTTAATGATTTTTTTCGTCCCAAAATATGACCAAACTCAAACTTTACATTCAATCATCACAACCCTTTATAAAACGTCATTAATTTGACAATTATAATCGTTATAACTGTCAATTGGCTGACACACCGGTAGAAAACCATATCAGTAATAAGTAATTAAGTAGCTACTATACCAACCTATAAGTTTCTATTAATCATCAGTAGAACTTTCGTTACAGCTGACCATCAAAGTTGTTACTAAAGCCAAATTGCTACTGACCTTCACCTACTATCGAGATCACTTTTGCTACTCACACCATTTATACTATAGAAGATCAGTTTTATTACTAATGTTTAGTTGATACGGATGTATTAGTTACTAGCGAAGGACCAAAGTTGCTACTGATCATGGTTTTTACCAACGACCAAAAGCAACTTACTTCTAATGTATCAATTCCTTAAAGGTCATCATAACTTTTACCATTCAAGTGGTTTCGAATCTTGATCGCCACCACGGTTGCTGCCCCTTGGACCATGCTAAGGCGTTGCCTTCGGACCCCCATTTTCTAGTGGGCTTTGCTGACTTAATTGATCTATCATGGCTAAGGTTCCCTATACCAAAATCAGAATAGTTTTGATCAAGTGTGTTTTCTTACCTCCTAACTTGTATCAATGTATAATTTAATTCCTCATTTGGTGAAAAGCAAATACAAGTATGTTAAACCAACCTTGAAAAACTAGATTTGTTGTCATAAAACATGCCTTTAAACTTCCAACTGATTTAACATATGGGTTTATTATGAAAAACTATAATTAAGATATCTATCATATTGATTTTGGATCATTTGGATATTTATTGTATCACATTTGAATAAATAAGACACTTCATTATTTGGTTTGTGTATTCATCTTCGGCATGATATCTATATTTTTATAAGATTTAAATAGATTGTTTACATGAAAATTTGAAAATAATATAAACAAGAAAACTTCTTGATAAAATACGCAGTCAAAACTGTAGAAAATACTTATAAAGCCCGTACCGGGAATCCTAAACCGTCAACCATTCGGTTGAATGGTAGCCTCATGACTTCCTAAAATGGAGGTTATGAGTTCGAGTCCTATCAGCAGCAAAATATTGTTGGTGGCCCGGGTAATACTGCAGTGGGCCTTCGGGTGGCGGGTTTTCCCTGGAATTGATGGTTGGTGGGAATAGGCTACCTAGTGTTGTATGTGCTCGAGAAAGTATGGGGTGCCTTTTCACTATTGAGGTCCCCCGGGTAGTCGGACTTTAATTAGTTGACCGTTCAAAAAAAAAAAAAAAAACCTACAAAATCATAGTTAGGTTTGTAGCAAAAATCTAACAATTTTTTTTGGAAATCCATAGCTAAAAACTTTATGCTAAAATTCGTAGCAAAAAGCTTAGAATATATATTTTTAGAGCATTCATATTAAATTTTCCATTCTCATCCTCACTAAAAACACTATTTTTTCTCTTTTTTTTAATTAAATAATATTTTTTATATCTTTATCATTAGTAACTTTTCTCTCTTCTGCACTCACAATTATTTTCAAAAATATTAAAATTTTTATGAAGGTTGTATCGTGTTTCTTAAATACGAGAAAACACGGTACAACCCTCATTAATTTTCACTCACAACCACTCACAAACATGCACCATAATATATGATACACACTCACATAATAATAAAAAACCCACTGTAAATGTTTTTAGCAAGATTTGTATCTAAAATAGCGAAGTCCTTTATTTTTTTATGCAAAAATTGTTGCATAAATAATTTTGGATATAACTTGTTATAATGGACCATATCCGTAGCAAATACGTAACAAAAGTGGTGTTTGCTACGGAATTTAACCGTAACAAATAACTACTTTTAAGTTTTAAGGTAATGAAATTACATTTTTTAAATCCCTACATTGTTATTTTTAAGCATTCATATATGTGGAGCTTTTTTATTTTAAATACAATTTGTGAGCAAACAAATCTTATTATTTCCAAATACTTACACTTTGAAAAGGAATTTACGGCCTGTGGACGAGAACAAAAATGGGCTCATGTGACATATAAAAAAGTATAAACTGACTAACTTATATATAAAAAATTACAATACGACGATAATTGTTATAACAATAAAAAACAAATGTATTATATCAAAATAGTCTAATGTACTTACTTAAACGAATCGGAAGGTTCTCTTAAAATTTCTAGAAACAAAGTTCTTATCAAGTTTTCATATTAAATTGAGTTTAGAATGGTTAAATGGTATTGTTGTAAACTATTTAAAATGTTAATGAGCTCTAAGGTAAAGTTTAATAGATTAAAATAATTACAATATTATTGGATTTTATAATAAGTTTATTAATAGTTTATAGATTTTTTTAATATATATATATATATATATATATATATATGTATATATATAATATAAATGATATAAATTTTTAAAAATTCCGGGCCCCTGAGAAGATCGTGTCCTGGACGGTCGCCCACCTCGCCCCCACTCAGGGCCAGCCCTGGCAATTTATCTATTTATAAATACAATACAAATATACTTTTATACGGTTTTGTTCCCCACAAAGATTTGGCATTTTTGTAATATATTTATGCAAAATGTGGAGAAGTGATCACTCATGACTCTATCAAAATTCATGATAGAAAATTATATATAAATGTTGAAGATGTTATTCTAAATTTAAAAGTCAAATGCACTTCCGTATTCGTAGCTTCAAAAGTTCTACATGGCCGTTAACTTAGTTAGAAACGGAAGGGTCAGGAAAACCCGAAAAACGTGGCATATATACAAAGAATACAATGAATATAGAAGTCAACAATAACCTTTGAAAAATAATAAAAATATGAAAATAATATAAGAAATCGAACCCATAAGAACAACTACAAAATAATAATAAATAATAAATGGAAATAAACAGTCAAATAACCTAAAACAATCAAAATGTATTAAAAATGGAAAAATAACTAACTAATTATCAGGTAAATTTATATTAAATGCTGGTGGTTTATTATACCCGAAGAAATAATCATTTATGTGAGAATTTATATGCTTGTAATATATTTTTTTCTTGCTACTAAATACGTGATTGACACTTGTTTTGCTATGAAAATTTGTCGGACATTTGGATTTATGTTAAAATCTATGAAATTTATATGTGAAATTTCGTTTTTACATTGGATACTTTAGTGAATAACATATCAGAATTATATTTATTTTTGGTTTATGATTTAGGAATTATACCAACTATATAATCACCACTTTGTGAATTTCAACTCCTATGATTTATAATTCTTAAAAGTTACATGTGTAATGATATGGTTCATGCCATCAGGAACTAGCTAGACAGCCTCCATCATTAGAGTGAGGAGGTTGATTGATTAATTATAAATTTATAATACACTTTTATGTCATTAAGATAATAACAAGTTTAGATACCATTTAGTTGGAGCAACCATAAATTTTGTTTTTATATTTGGTAATTATATTGAATGTCAATTCTAAATTGATTATATAATTCCCTCCTACAAAATTAATAATTAAATAAGACAAAAAATACTTTCGCAAGTATATATTTTTCTGTAAAATCCATGTAAAAGATGTATTGAAACTAAACCAAATGAATCGCTTATATAATGGTGGAACAAACTTAATGAAACAATACAACTTTTCATAAAAAAAACATGACAATTAGCGGTTACAATTGTCAGCAAATGATAGTTACATTAACAGAAACTTCATTAATAGTAATAATATTAAGGGCGTTGCCTCTTGAGCGCAACACCCATCACAACTTTTATTCCATCAAACAAACCCATAAGGGCGTTGCCTCTTGAGCGCATCACCAGAGCTCTGACCTGAAACCGTCGTGGTTTAGGGCCCAACTAGATTCATCTGTTTTAATAATCAGAACATTATTAAATAAGCGTGTAAACCATCCAACCACCTATATCAATCTAGTGCGGTATGAAATGGAAGTTTATTAGGTTACGGGTATGTTGTTTGGACAAGTTAATGTTACACTTACGTTCGAAGTCCAAATTAAATGTGGTAGTTGAGATGTAGCTATAGTCATTAGGTCAGCAAAATTGTGACACGACAAGAAACATTGTATCCAATAATCAACAACCTTTGAAAAAAGATTAATTATGATATAAATGAAATGAAATAAAAAAACAACATTATCAAAGTAAGAATAAATACAACCTCCCTCATCAACCATGTCTTTATATATATACATATAAACGACTTCAGAAACTAACAAACATAACCTGAAACAAGTCTTCCACTAGATTCTCTCTCTCTCACTCTCTCTCTCACACACACACACACATAATCATGGGTTTTCTTGCAGTACAACCTAAGATTCCTGTGATTAACATGGTAGACATGAAGCAAAACACAGGTTTTGGGGTTTCTGCATGCAGTGATCAAGTGAGGCATGCACTGGAAGAATATGGTTGCTTTTTGGTTGTTTGTGATGGGATAACTGAAAAAGTCAATATTAAGGAAACATATGATTCCTTAAAAGCATTATTTGATCTTCCAATGGACACAAAAGTTAAAAACACTTCAGATAAGGCTTACCATGGTTATGTAGGCCAAATCCCTTTTCTTCCACTCTTAGAGAGCCTAGGGATTGAGAATGCTACAAGTGTTCATGGAGTTAAAAGCTTCACAAACATCATGTGGCCCTCTGGGAATGACAACTTTTGGTAATTATTAACTTATTTATTTAATATCTATAGTTTAATACAACATATGGTCGGTCTCATTCGAGAGTAGTTTCTCTATCTTTTGAGATAGAGGTAAGGTTTGCACTCATTGTACGGGTTGGATATTGTTGGGTGGGTAGTCAGTTGGTATACAACAAATGTATGTGTTATAAGCACCATTTGCATGCATATTAATTCTCCATTTTGATGGGATACTAGCTAATTATCCTTTGTTTTGGTTATCATAACAGTAAACTTATTCAGTCCTATGCAAAATTGGTTTCTGATATTGAAGAAACAGTGAGGAAGATGGTGTTTGAAAGCTATGGAGTGCAGAAGTACCATGAATCCTTTAATGAATCTGTGACATATCTTCTTAGAGTAATGAAGTACCGACCGCCAACCGCGAAGGAGACTAAAATAGGCTCCATATCTCACACTGACAAATCCTTTATATCCATACTCACTCAAAATCAAGTGAAAGGATTAGAGGTTAAAACTAAGGACAACAAGTGGATTCCTGTTGAATACACTCCTTTTTCTTTTTTGGTCATGGCAGGTGATGCATTCAAGGTAATAATACCAACCAACCCTTATATGATCAAAGATTTTACGCGATAAAACGTATTTATAACAAGTTTTATTATGATTATAGGCATGGAGTAATGATCGAGTTCACTCGCCCTATCATCGGGTAGTCATGGGCGGGCATGAATATAGATACTCAATAGGATTATTTGCGTACCACAAAGGGATCATAAAAGTACCAGAAGAGCTAGTTGACCATGAACACTCGAGAAAGTTCAAGTCATTTAATCATTTTGGATATCTGACTTTTATGACAAAGACTCACTTTTTGAGCAAGAATACTGCCACATTAAATCATTTTGTGGGGTGTGATGGATTAGGTTTTCTATTGAAGGACACTTGAAAGTGTTTGTTAGCTTTGTAATCTAGTAATAAATCCTGTGGATGATCTGAATGTTTGTTTTGTACAAAATGTTTAAATTATCAAGATAAATGATAATGACATGCGACCGTCCCCGTTAATTCATGATTTGACGTGGGAAGAGTTTGAATTATATTGTTCAATTCATGACTTGAGTTTAACTCACTATTAATATTGAGCACATTATTACATTAAATTGTTATCAGAAGTCAAAATATTCTAGTTGAAATGTATTTATTTTTTATTGTCCAAAAATATATTATATACAATATATTAACAACTATATAAGTGAAGTCAAGAGGCTACTCATTTCAGGCCTCTAGAGGATATAAGATTTTTAAGGGGAAAATCGAAAATAATTTCTAATCAATCATTTTATTATAATAGAAATTTGACTTTAAAATACTTTTATACTTTTATTATAATCGAGCAATAGTAAGTTGTTAATTAAATACTTAGGCCGGTTGAGTCGGTTACTTACCAGCCGACCTAATCATTGTCTGGGTCACACATGAAATTAAACAAAGAGCTGACACATCTTAATTTTGATTAAACTAGACTGAACCCGACTAAATTATAATTGAGAATGACAAAACCCAACTAAATTTTAACCAGGTCAATGTTTATTTTAGCTTTTTTATGTCATCAAACTATTTATTATAGTAATTTTCTTATAAAAATAACACTCGTACGATTTATTTAATGAGAAAGTACTAGAGCTTGATATTGTTACCATGGTCATTTATTAAATATTAATGTAAGTTTTTTCCAACTACAACTATATTAATCAATAATGATTTTTTTCATTTATTAAGAAAAAGGTTTGCAGTTATACTATTATAGTAGGTTACCCGTTAATCACATATTAACTTGCGGTTAAGTCAACTTGTGGTTTTTCAGCTTTTATTCCTATTTAATTATAAAAAAATATTTTTCTTTAAAAACAATAAAACTATTCACTTATTTAGCATTGTGTTATTAAAATAAATAATGGACGTTAATATATTTTGTCATATAAAAATGTATATTTTCTTCTACGTATATTTGTTTTAAAAATTAAAAAAGACAAAATAATAATAATTCATAAAAATTCTTTAAGTTCCAAAACTAATATTCCTAAGTAATCTAAATATATTGGACATAATAGTGATGTAATAAATAGTATCAATGTATTTTTTTATGATTTTTATAGAGTTTTACTAAAGGTTTTTAAAAGAAAAGGTAATGTATAAAATAAGTTAAAGTTGAAATAATTTAATCAAATACATGAGTTTATTTAACCTAATAGAAAATTTTATAATGATTTTTAATTAATATTTGGAATTTATTCAAACCATTTAATATATGAGTTTGTAACCTAGTACTTTGAATAAAAATAAATAATTTGTGATTTTGTAAAACTAAGTCACATAAAAAAGTGAATTTGGGTAGCTAAAATTATTGCAGGTTAAATTTAAATTACTTAAATAATACTAAAGTTCAATTAAAATACAGTAATTGATGGTAGAGTTAATATGAGTTATTTAACTAATATAACTATTTTAAATTATAAGTTAAAATACAGTAACCAAACATATCGGACAAAAAGGTGTTAGTTTCATAATATTAAAACAAGTGAAACAACAAGTACTTATTTATAATGTACACATTATGTATGAATTACATGTACCAATATTGCTATATAATGTACTACATTTTTTTATTTTAAATTTAGTAGGCCATGAGAAAAACAAAGCAATTAGGATAAAGGAAATAAGACACGTTAGCAATAAACGATTAAACTTCATGTTATACATCAATTAGTTAAATTAAGTCCAAAAGGACTCTGAGAATATTCTTAAATTAAGTACTAAACCTAGCCTTACTAACTAATATGATGATGCATTCACCAATTGGTTAGTTAAAGGTTCAAAAGGTAAGCGGAAAGTATGATCACTTATGCAATCAGAAATATTACCTAACTAAATTAGATACCTGTATGTTAGACGGGTTGAAATAATAAACATCGTATTTGAAAACATGGAATTATAAATATGAGATTATGAGATACTAAAACATACTTAGGCCCTGTTTGGTTGGGTCTGACCGACCCCGGTCAGACGTGCAAGTCTGACTCGGTCAGACGTGGCTTGTTTGGTTGCTTGTGTCTTACCGGAGAAGAGGTCTGACCGAACCCCTTATTCGGTCAGATCTAAACCAACATCTGACCATCAGACGTGGTTCACGGTGGTGGTTCGCGACGGCGGTTGAGGAAGAAGATGACCAAACATACCTCACGGTGGTGGTTCGCGACGTGGTTCACGGTGGTGGTTCGCGACGGCGGTTGAGGAAGAAGATGACCAAACATACCTCACGGTGGTGGTTCGCGACGTGGTTCACGGTGGTGGTTCGCGACGGCGGTTGAGGAAGAAGATGACCAAACATACCTCACGGTGGTGGTTTGCGATGTGGTTCACGGTGGTGGTTAGCGACGGTGGTTCGCGACTTGGTTCACGGGGGGTGGTGGGTCTAGGTTTTGGGGATTGTGGGGTGAGGGAGAAGATGCAGGTGAATGAATTGTGGGTTGTTTGAGGGGTGTTGTTTGAGGGGTGGTGGGTCTAGGTTTTGGGGATTATTTGGTTCACGGTGGTGGTTACACGGATTGTGGGGTGTTTGAGGGGTGTTTTTTTTTATTTTGTTTTGTTTTATTAATTTTTTTTTTACAACCAAACACACTTATTGGTTTAGACCACTTATTAGTTCAGACATCTTACTAGTTCAGCACTTATTCAATCAGATGTTACCAAACAGCCCCTTAGATTTGAGAAGATGGAATTGTGATGCACATTGAAATGGAGATATTATTTTATAGTGAGTAATCGTTCATTATAACTGTGTTTGACTTCGTTAATATTGATACTTTAAAAATGGTTGTTTAATAAATACGACGTTTAAAATATTTTAATTTTAATAACTGTTAACTAGAAACTAAGATTAATTTTAACAAAACTAACTCTAGTTAAAATATTTTAATGAAATATTTTATTTATTTTTAGAAAAAAAGTTACTTTAATTAACGTAATAGTAAATTACCATTTATTAAGCAAATTTAATAAGAAAACTATATTTATATATTTGTAAAAAAAAATGACAATAGTGACATGTTACTTTTAGAGATATTAATTTATTAATATAGATTAATTATTTTTTAATATATTCATGATTTTTTTGTAACCGGAGAATCTAAAAAGTCTCCTATTGTAATTTATGTATTAGCATCCATCTTATGTTTGGTATAATGTAAGGACAATAGTTACGACCCGGAAAATGAGGTGTGACACAAGTTGACAACAAAAAAGTGTGTATTTTATGATGGTATACAATCTATCTATTGACAGTCGATACTAAAATACTATAATTTATTTGCCGATGGATAAATAGAAAATCATATTTGAAACTATTCAAGTTTGTTGCCTTCATGTCACTCCATGGCTTTTTAATTATGAAATTAAATATATCAATTTGCAACATCACAAAGTCTGTTCAAACTTCAAAGCTTCTGTTCTTTGAATTTATATAGTTTATTAGTTTTCTAATTAACCTCAAAATCTATTTATTGTTTTCTACAAACATTTAGTAGTTTTTGTAGGTGTTGCACTAATTTCTTATTGATAAATCTAGTTTTCCTTTACAAATATTTCTTGTGACATTTCATTTATAAGTTATTTGTATAAAATCAACTAATATCCGCCTAATATACTATGTTTCATCTAGATGATATGTAGTTCTGTTTATATTAAGAGTTACACGGTACATTGAAGTTGAATTTAACTAGTTTAACATAAAACACAACAAAGACACGCAAATGAGAAATAAATGATCATTTTTGGTTTCAGATTTTGTTACTAGTTGCAAAACATAATTGATGAGAGAACAATATTTATTCAGTTACATAGACACAACTTATATTGATCCCACCATTGACCTACAGTACAATTTATATACTTACACACTCAAATGAATAAAAATGGCATGGTTATGATCAAGATTCACTCAAATGCTTAAACATGATTTTTAATCAAATAAGCTGCATCAATGATATATATAAACATTCGACAGTATGCATGGACATATTCTATACTCTATGGTATTTGATTGCTTAAGCTTAGACGGAACCATAGTAAACTGCGCCAACTAGGACATCTACTACACATCTAGAGTCTATTAGATGAAATGACATCTCCAAAAAATCAATAGTAATCCGTCTTACAATTAACACAATTAACAATAATTAATACGAACCCAAGTGTCATAATTCACAATTAATGTGCGTGTCGAACAAATTAAATAATAATACATTAAGGTTCAACATAATTAAGCAAACTGTTTACGTTCCTGATCACAGGAAAGAAAATTAAACTACCATAGAGACTACCGTCAAGCCTCGATGTCTGTGCGTTCAGCTACAAATAGCAGCAGCAGCAAGCGCTTTGATACATTGATAAAGTTACTAGCCCATCAAATGTGAGCCCACGACAACTTAATAAAGTCCAGCCCAATACTTGTAAATTAAGCCCACATTGAACTCCACTGAAATCCATTTGAAAAACGGGGTGTTTCAGAACCAAGTCCAGATCAACTTAGATCAGGGCCATGGTGGTTATATTTTTATATGGACAAGTTAGCCCAATAAACATGACATGAATGAGGCCCAAGTGTTTACTTGTTTAGACGTTTATACTTTTATACTGTTGAAGTCCAAATTGTAGTCAATGATAATTTTCTTCGTTCCTTAATATAGAATATTCTCATGAACTTTTTGGACATAATTTAACATATAATTGATGTATAAAGTGACATGAAATTTGATTGTTGATTGCTACGTCTATACTTTTCTTTATGCTAATTATGTCGCTTTGTCTCGTCTTTTCTCATGGCTGAAATAAAACAAAATAAATTTAGTACATTCTGTAGCAATATCAGTACGTTTAACAAATAAATAAGATATGATAAAGTGATTCAAAGCTTTGAACTTTTAATAATTCGTTTTTCTTTTTTTTTCCTCCAAATATAAACATATTATTTTTATCAAATCAAATCATATGTGCTTATTATTATCAATGTTAACTTTTCTTTAGTTGTTTGTCTTATTTCGTTGCAACATGTCTATTTCTATGGTTATCGTTGGATACTCTTCCTTAGTTTAGGTATAAGTGATAAGTTTATATCTAGACTAGGACGCCTACACCAACTTGACCCTAAAACCTAGTTCCTATATTGAATTCTAAATGTACAACTAAACTTAGCAACTAAAAAGCATATCTGAAGTTTTCTAAATTAAGCTACTGAACTATTTACAGCTTGAAAAATACCATGATTGGAAGTCTTTAATCGAGAGAGGTTAAGAAATTTGGGTGAATTTTGGTCTACCCTGCTATTTATATATAGGCTGATTCAGCCAACCTTACGGATCGTAAGGCCAAAAAAATTACGATAAGTAACCTTTGATAAAGGCGAGTAATCAACACGTGCCACTTCTTTGCCTAACAGGCTAACCACCTTAGCGATACGGATCGTAAGGACCAAGGTTACGGTCCATAACCCCATCCTTGTTATGTTTCCACGCTTCAAACACATCCTTCTCCTTGACCAGTAAGTTACGGCCTTTAACGGACCTAAGTTACGGTCCATAACTTTTTATTTTCCTTTTCTTTTGTTTTCGAGATGGGTGTTACAAGTCATATATATCGCTGTTTACGTCTTCCTTAAGTCATCAATTTCGTCATGCTATATATGTTGGATGATATTTCAATAACAAGAATAAAGAAAGTAAGAATATAAATATTCTTTTTTGCCCTTTACCTTAATAACAAATTGCAATTAAAATAAGCCCCGTTATGATCATTTTTGCTTACGGTTCTATCTTGTTGATTATAACGAAGATGAACAGCCAAACATCATGACCTTATTTATTATATATAAGTTTTATTGTTATAGCTGTTTTATTATGTACTTTAATGTCATTTACGGTATGTTCTAATCATCGAAATCTCAAACGCGTACGCTGTCACCTATATAAATACTTCGGCTTGGTATCTAAAATAAACTCAAAGACATAAACACCAATCATAACTCTTAGCTAATGGTATATCCATTTTCTTGTTCTCTAGCAATATCAATATATCATATTAATTATAACTTAAACATATATAACAAAGTTATTCTAGTTGTCTAAAACCTATATATAAACACATTACTCAAACAGCAACACTACAACAGATGATACAAAACAGTTAATTATAACTCTGTTATCTGTTTAACAAATGGCTATCAGCTTCACTACAAGTCATATGCTGCTAGTGCCACTAGTCATTTTGATTCTAACCATTTCAAGAACAACACAAGCTTATGATCCGGATATCTTGACCGACTTCATCAAGACAAATTCGACTGTAGATGCTAGTTTTTTCACTTACAGTGGGCTCAGTGGGTTCTACAACCCTGACCCGAAAAACTTCACAGTCATCAAAGCTTCTATGACCGAGTTCCCGGCTCTAAACGGTCAAAGTGTGTCGTATGCGGTCCTTCAGTTCCCGCCAGCGGGTGTGAACCCACCTCATACGCACCCTCGTGCGGCTGAACTGTTGATACTGATGAAGGGGATACTTGAAGTTGGATTTGTTGATACCGCGAATGTGTTGTATAATCAAACGCTTCAAGAGGGTGATATGTTTGTGTTTCCTAAAGGGCTTGTTCATTATCAGTACAATAGGAACCACAATCAATCTGCTATCGGGATTTCTGCGTTTGGGAGTGCGAATGCGGGCCTGCTTTCGGTGCCAAAGGCTGTTTTCACAACTGGTGTTGATGAGAATGTGCTCGCGAAGTCGTTTAAGACTGATGTTCCAACGATTCAGAAAATTGAATTAGGACTCAAGAAGTAGGTGTTTGATCATTATCATGTTGTATGTGTTTGTTGATCATGGTGGTGTGACTTTAAGGATGTAAGTTTTCAAAATAAAAAAATGGTGGTTTGTACTAGAAAGCTGCATTTTGATAATCAACCAATTAATAATATGAATCGGATTCGTGTGTATAAGATGATTTTATCATCATTTATTCAATTGGATCTACCACTTCAATGAGAACTTCAATCTAGTGCTAATTACTAGATCTTTGAATAGAACCCATAAGTTTTCATGTCATTTCTAATTTTCATATATACACACTTGAGTTCTTATTTCTTGAAGTTATTAACCCTAGATCATGTCGCATGCTTATATCTAATTTATCACTTAATAAAAGAATTACCTACCTGTGAACACCTGTCAGTTTAGACCGAACCCATTATATCACGTCTCATTTTATTGCTTTCGTGTTTTCGTTAAGTGTGTTTAATCCCAACATATAGGTCTCTCTCTCTCACGCACACACACTAAAATGCTAAACGAATATGTAGAGGGATAATCAACGTAATTAATATATGATCTCTATTGTGATTCAACACTTGGAGTTTCAGGTTGACCCGTGTAGCTAAACGGCTTGATTTCTGGTCGACCCGTTTAACCTCTAATAGAGATAAAATACTTTATCTATTGTACTAGGAGTGTGGCTTTCCGACATGACATGAAATTCATGGGTTTGAATTCGTATAAACAAGTTCGGGCCAGTTTCAGATTGACCAGTTTAGCTAAACTAGACATGTCGAACCGTTTAACACCTTAGTTTATAGCATTTGTGGTTTTGTATTTGTAGAATTAAATTCTAGATTTATAGAAAATTCAAAGGTTTTTTTTACTATTCACTTTTTGAAGTTTAGATGATTATTGTTTTTAATATATATATTTTAATTATTCATTTTCTAAAGCCGTTTTGAAACCGCTTTAGATGAGTATATATTTTCTTTAAATATTAATTTTTAAAGCGGTTAAAGAACCGTGCCAAAAAAAGTATAGGCTTTCTAGGTGGTTTTTTTCAAAACGGTTTAGAAACAAATTCAAAAGATTAGGTTATTTTTTGAAGCAATATAGTTTGAAACCGCTTCAAAAGTTCAAAATAACCACCTCAAGAAACTTAGTCTATAATGGTGAGGCAATCCTATTCGAGGTTGATAAAACCAAACCAGCTGCTACTCGCATGCAAAATATGCGCATTCTTCAGATAATCAATTTCGTCGATCACGGTATAAAGGATGATATTTAACCTAGGATTCTTAACTCATAAGCTTTTGAGTAGACGTTATACAAAAGGTGTTACATATACGAGTCTCCTTCACTTGCCCCACCTCAATTATATGTTCTTGCTTTCAGATATGTTTCAGGTGATTGGTTTTGGTTGGATATTCGTGTAACCAATACATACCCTCATTGGCTTTTAGCATAAAATGGGCTACAACGGACCTTTTGGGCCCACCATGTGATGAACCAATGAACCATCACTAAAACCTAAAATTTGAGAAAAGTAATTCATCTTACAAAATATTAAAACTAAATACACAAAATATTATAAGAGTAGTATGATTAAAGTAATAAAATAATCATGGGTAAAAGTCAATAAACAGTTAGTTTTGCAATTAAAGTAATAAAATTGAAAATACGATATTTAAGTGTTTCTTTATTCGTATAATGATATAGCAGTTGCAATAGGTAGTTGATCAATGTCCAATTGGCTTTTGTTTGTGTGACATCCGATTAATCAATTACTTCTTCTTGTAATTAATGCTAAAATAATTATAAATCTTTCTTCAAACACTACTAAACGCGAGAAAACATGACTCGATTACATATGTTATCATAGCTTGTCTTACAAAAGGGCTCTATTCGATAGTAATCTATTTGATAAAAAGAACCTAATCATTGTAAATTTCCTGTGACAAGAGAAAAAAGATTTTTTACTTTGATTAAGATTTATGATAATCTTTAATTTAAGAATATCTTAGGAGATATGGGAACTAGCGATCAAATCTCGGAACAGTACCGATGTGTTAATTAGGTAACCACTAGGCATGATACTTTCTATTATTAATTACAAGTTATTAGTTGAATTATCATTCACATGTTGATAAATAATAGTAAAATATAAATCTGTCATGATATATTCATCATTGTTAAAAGACTATAATTGCAAATACCCATATATAAAAGAAATTGCTAGTTGTCCAAATGTTTTTTTCCTCGATTACGATGTTAAATATATGGTTTATTAATATTTTGAGTAAAGAAAACTTATTCTATAAAAATGATAATAGAAGATGGAAAATGACATTTTCGTATCAATTTGACCCACCAGCACATAAAAGTTTACTCCATATTAGCGAAAAGCAAACTAATTCTATATTGTCTTGGATGGTAGCAATTACATATATATTTGGTATATATGATGCTAGTGAGATTCGCTATTCACTACGAGCATAGAAAACATATAAGTTTACTAATTTTGTAAAAGTTTTAGGTTTTGTTTATGATACTAAGGCTAATATAAAGATTGTTAAGTGTATCAATCACATGTTAATATAATGCCCTCCTATCTTTCTTTCATGTCTAGATAACATCTTTATGTTACACATTTATACAACATTTTTATATACCTTTTACTTTGCATCTCCTATTCCTTTGATTTACGTAGAAGCCTTGAACACGAGCACAAATTATATTATGTTAATATGGAATGACTATATTGATATTCGAATGAGTTTTTAATTGAATGCATATATACACGGCCATCAAGTTGCACACATTGTTTGGTCTTTAGGTTTAGTGTTAATAATTGCTCTACTAGACCTTCAACCCGGTTTGTATGACAGAAACAAGCCTTATTGCAAAAAACATCTAAGCCTTTTGTGGATGGTTATCCTCGAAAGACACCCTTGATTAGAGGATATATTCATAACATGGATCAACCAAAAGAGGCAAACTGGATTCTCTTCGTGTCACCAATAATAATCAAGATCACATCATTTTTGAGGATAATAACACGACCCATGATAATCAAGATGACATCATTTTTTTATGATAATCACACTACGTAGTTTATGGAGACCTAAAGTTTCTATCTCCATTTATGTATTTCAATGTTGTGTTATTTATCTTAGGCAAGCTTTATTGGAATTTAAAGATTCTTATCATGTCTTTTGCTTTTCTTGCTTCGATTCTTTTTCCCCTCATGACATGTTTGGGGGGTTGTCATGAAACGCTACTATTTTATCGATAAATTTCACTTGGCAATCATCAATTACATTAGGTTTAGTGTTAATGGTTGCTCTACTAGACCTTCAACCCGCTCTATATGATGGAAACACAAGCCTTATTGCAAACAAAATCAACCCTTTGCGGATATATACATGGTTATCTTGCTTCTCCGAAGACTCCTTTTTATAATTATCAACCCATAAAAAGGTGATCTGGATTCTCTTCGTGCCACGAATGATATTCAAGTTGATATCATTTCTAAAGATAATAACACAACCTACTTTATGGAGATTTAGGATTTCAATCTCCATATAAGTATTTCAATGTTATATTGGAATTTAAAGATCCCAGTGTCTTTTTTTTTTTGTTTTTTTATTTTTTTGTTTTGCTTTGATCCTTTTCCCCCTCGGTGGCATTGGGTGTTGTCCCTATTTGCTACTTACTTTTGATAATAAATTTGACCGGACACTCACACTAGGTCATTAGGTCATCTAATTAGTAAAAAATAAGAAATACTTTTAATAATTATTATTATTAACTAAATACAATATAAATGTCACCTTCATTGTATTATTTAAAAATAATATTGTCATGTATCCAACATCTTGCTGATAAAAAGGTTTTGTAATTATATATTTTGCCAAATGACATTTCTTTCAATGATTGGACTGCCATCTGCCCGTTTTGATGTTTGCATACGTAATTATATTCGCTGATAAAAGGTTTTGTAATTATATCTTGTAAGGTGGTGTCTTCTTATTGGACACTCTTCACATGTATGTATGATTAGTAGGAATGGTCTTAATCAAACTATTAGTTGTAAAACCATAAGTCATAATTAACTTTAGAGTTTAATTGCGTGTAAATATCTTGTATGGATTAAAAGTGGTTTGTTACATGTAAATAGGATCGCTTATACTCTTAGTAACAAATGTTTAGAGATACATAACTAAAAATCAACAATTTAGATTTCATACTTTTAAAACATTAATTTAAGCATCAAAAAATTGGAAAAAATTTAGATGCTAATCATATATCACATCCCATCTTAATAAAAAACACAGACATAATTTAGATCATAACATGTTTCTTCTTTCTTAAAGCATGTGTCATGTAATGAATTTATTTGACTTAAAGTACATAATACTAGCATACAATGAACATTTTAATAAATACAACATTCATAGTTTCATCGTCCCTACTCGCTAATAATATATATTTGAGACTAAATTACTGATAGATTAACGAATTTATATATGATGAAGTAGAAAAACGAACTTTGTGAATCTCATCTCAATTAGTATATAAAAACGAACACGTATGTCTAGGGTATTAAAATAATTAAAATCAAACACCAACATGATGATTTAAATCAATATTAACTAAAATTATTCAATTCAATAGTATCTTAATCAAATAAAAATATTTGTCATCGTGTGATTAAAATATTGCAATGATTCTCAATATATAATTATGTGTGTATATATGTCTGTGTGTTATATCATTTTATTTGTTTCTATAGTTTTTATTTGATTTGCTTGTTGTTTGATTCTCAGGTTTTTTCTACCTTGTCTTATTAAAGGATGTTTAATGTATTTGACTATTTAGTTAAGAAAGACATCCTGTTAGTCATGTAATACATAACATCGTACAATTTAATGAATAAAATAACCCTTTGTAAGGACAATAGTGCGTGTATATATATATAGATCAGGATCATTACAGAACCATTTTTTATTTTCAAACCAAAATAATCATTAATTTACATAATGTCAATTACGAATCACTTATTTACATAAATGTAAGTTAAAGCTGATGATATTTAGTTGTTTTATATAGTTTATTGTTCATATCTAATATACACATATGTAAAATAGATTAAGTATTACCAAACTTAATTTACACTTATGTAAATCAATGGTTCTGTGGTTTTGAAAATAAAAAGTGGTTTTGTAATGATCCTAACCCTATATATATATATATATATATATATATATATATATATATATATATATATATATATATATATATATATATATATATATATATAATACTAAAAGGGTAACTTAAGGGGGCACTTCGCACATTCTTAGGCCCTCTAACTTTATTTTTCCCGCCTCTCTCTCCTCTTAAATAATTACCTAAATTAAAAAATATTAAATAATTTTGATTTTTTTAGATTATTTTTTAATAAATTAAGAAAGATGTCTTTTAATATTATTTCTAAAAATAAATTTTTATAAAATAAAAATTATTTCTAAGACATCTAACTTTTTTTAAAATATAAAACATTTTAATATTGGTTTTTTTAAAAAGTAATTTTTTTATAAACTAAAAATAATTAAAATTAGAAGATATAATAAGAAATTTAAAAAATGACATTTTTTTAATACGGCTTATTTTGAAAAGATGTTTAACTTTTTTTTTGAAAAAAAGTTTTAAAAAAATAGGTTAAAAATTGATATCATTATTTTATTACTTATAGTTATTACTTATACATAATTTTAATCATATCTTATTTAGAATATACATTTTATACTTTATAAATTTTCATTATATTTAATATTTTATTTTTTTAACCCGTATAATACAGGGGTTTACTAACGTTAGTTTTAAATCTATATATAATACTAAAAGAATAACTTAGGGAGACACTTGACACATTCCTAGGCCCCTTAAGTTCGTTTTTATTGCATCTCTCTCATCTTAAATAATTATCTAAATTAAAAAATATTAAATAAATTTTATTCTTTTTTAGACTAAATTTTTTTAAATAAATTAAGAAAGATGTATTTTTATTAATGTTATTTCTAGAAAACAAATTTTATAAAATAAGAATCTTTTCTAAAACATCTAAATTTTTAAAAATATAAAATATTTTAAAATTAATGTTTTTAAAAAATGACATTTTTAATACGGTTTTTGTTCATTTGTGACCTTATAATCGAAAGTTGTTATGTCTTATTTAATATATAATGCACTTGGTTTTATTATGTTTTTATGTTATTTAAAAATTAACCCTCATTCTTCCGTGTAATACACGGGTAACTAAAGCTAGTATATATATATATTGAAAGGCTGGTTAGTTGTTAGTTATTATTAGTATCATTATGTTAGTAATATTCACTAATGCCAAGGTTTGAACCTTGGACCGCCAAAAGAGACAAAACCTTCCACCTCCCCTTTGACCACTAGGCCAAGAGATCATTGACAGTGCATATATTATATATATTATTTACCATGAGAACTTTCCAAAATAAAAAAATTATAATATTATGAATCTTCCAAAATTACAGTATTACAGTTTGCATAACTTTTTATAATTACCACAAAACATATTCTACAGAATACTATAACATTAAATTAGTAATTTCTTTCTTAAAATGGCAAAATGTTTAGTAAAAAAAACAAATCTACAAATCGTCTCACATGCATAAATTCAAAATTTGGGGCTTGTTACGGTGGTTCAATTTTACAGACTGTAACTTGTATATAGTTTAATTTTGAAGAGTTAGTGGCTAATCTTGAATAAAGAGATCTTTTCACTAGTAAATATGCCAAAGAAACGGCTCTTCGGCTTCGAGCCTAAAGCCTGTATCAGCTCCAGCTCCCAACTGCCATGGTGCAGGATCAAAAAGGGACCTATCGCTTCGATCGGTGTTTTTGGGAGAGAGATCGGGTAGGTCGAAAAATGTTTCATCGTCTTCGAATGATGTAGAATTGATTGATTCTTGGGTGTTATCGGGTGATAGAGTTGTGGATGACTCGGAAAGAATGGCTTGGCTTGGTGTATCGGCTTTATATCCGCCACATGTGGTGGCAGCCTTGGTGGCAGCTTCTCTAATGTCTTTTGGTGAATTGGTGGTTGGTTGTGGAAGTAGATGTGCTAATTCAGGAAAATTAAGGTAAGCCGAGTGACCTTTTATGGCTATAGCCGCTACATCATGGGCTCGGGCTGCCATTTCAGCTGTTAAGAATGTACCAAGCCATATTCTAGATTTCTTACGAGGCTCACGGATTTCAGACACCCATTTGCCCCAACTCCTCATTCGTACACCGCGATATAACACACAGTCATTGCTAGTGTTACTGCCACCATTTCCTTTTTGTTTATTTTGTTCGTTACCATTCTCTCCATTTTGAGATCTTTTCTTGCCTTTTATAGGTTTACTTTGATGGTCACCACATGTTATGATGACAGTGGTCGACCCAGAGGAGGCGGAGGAGCAACTGTCAATGATGGTGGTGGCGGTGATGGTGGAGGAGGAGGAAGAACTGGTGGTGGTGGTTGAGTGAGATGGGAAATGATTTGCTTGAGATTCAATCTCCATGTTGACTTGCTACACTTCTATAAGCAAAGAGGTGTATTTATGGTATTTAGGCATTGATACCTACTAGAAAAAGAACATGACTATGATACATATAAATAGAAAGCAATGGGGTTGTATTATTTTATTATTATTATTATTATTGTTTCTCTTGTTTTCTAATGGTTTTGTATTTAGAAAAGTGTTGTAATCTTATTGGTTGAATAAAGAAAAAGATAAGGCAAAAAAAAGAAAGGGAATATGGGGGCCATGATATAGAAGGAAAAGACTGCCTAACAATGCATCAAATTCGTTATTATGCATATGACCTCTTTTTCTTTATCATATGCTTTTTATTTTATAAATATATTTCTTATATTATTTTTACTTTTGGCCGGATACTTTATTTTATCTTTTATTTGTGGTACAAATAATCAATCTAACATATAAAAGAAATTTTAACAATAAAAAAAAATAAAAATAAATAAGAAACACTATAATAAACAAAGCCGGAATAGCTTGACCAGAAACCATGCCATATCTGGCATTGTACATATTTAGCTGATCAAAGTTTCCTCAGCCTCAAAGTCTGAGTTCATACTCCCTCCTACACGTATAAAGGTCTCTTCCCCATAGCATTTATCTCATATGAATATATGATCCATGTAAGATTTAATTTTGTTTTACACTCTCCAAAACCTACTGTATACGTAATATGTTTATTTGATATGTTTATTGTATATTTGTGATAGAAAGATACATATGTATGTATGTATACACTATACAGGCATTTGTGTGTAAGTGTCTATGTATTATTTTGACACATTGGTAAGCAAATCAATTACGAAAGAAAAATATAAGATCCCCTAAATTCTTTTTCTAATTGCTTGATCCTAAGAAAGAAAAAAAAAGACCATAATTATGGTCTTTTTTTTCCCTCTCTTGAGTTTTTTTATTTTATTTTTTTACACATTGTTTTTTGTTATAATGACATGATGATACAACATAATTTTTTGCATAATTATTTTATATGCAAGACAAAAATTATATAATCTTCTAAGTTTCAATAGATTCAATTATATTTTAACTAGTGAGTCGTATTCATGTTAACAAGGCAAAATATGAAGAGAACGATCGGTTGCATGCAATTAAAGACGATCTATTGAATTCAAACCTATCTATATGTGCAACTGTGCACAATAAGACATTACAGTAACTGATGATGATAGAGTATATAGAAATTTCTACCGAAGGATCCAATAACACCATTACCCAACCTGTTGGCACAATTGAGGCTCGATGGTGTCGATAACATGATATATATGTTTGAAAATGGTTGTCGCTTGTAGTAAGCTCTCGATTACTATGTATAGAAAAATTTACTGACGAATTCAATAACACTGCCTCCCACACCCATCATCACGATGGAGGCACAAGGGTATTAGTGTTAACACCAGGACATATAGGTTTAATAGAGGTTGCCTCTTATGGTAAGCTATCAGTTACCGTGTATGGAAATAATGAATAAGCCCGGTACACACTTGTCACACGGGTAATAGACAAAAAAATACTAGACGAATTGATATCCAAAACCTTACCCTTAATATCAACGACATATTATTGATGGCTAGGATATCGGAAAACTTTCCCACGTACTAGAACCAAATAGGGGTTTACACGTGTCGGTGTTCCACCGATAATCATCCTACGTTCATATGTCTTGGAATTATTAGGTAATAGCCAACATATGGTAAAGGGTTTTAATGTGCTGTGGTGATGAGATGGCAGTAGCCCTAGGTGGCAGGTGGGGGTTAGCTAAATCGGTCGAAGAAGGTGATGGCGATGAGGGTGGTCTTTGGCAGTGAATGGAAGAAGGGTGTGGTAGTGGCATGCCGGGTGTGACATGGGTTGCCAGTGATAAATGTGTGGTGGGGGCTAGAGTAAAAGAAGGATAAGTACCAGAGCGATGGTGTTGCTGGTAGATGAATGATGTTGGACCGACGGTGTAGTGATGTTGGTTGGAGATGAGGGAGACCATATTCAGTCAATAACACAATGGTCCCTAAATTAAAACAGAATTAATTACATAAATGACCATTTTAGTCGTAAAATGGTATTTTGGTCATTTCACTATTATTCAACAGAAAAGTTAATGAAAAGCTAGTCTTAATATCTAAATTCGTTACAAAATTGAAATCATAAAACTTAAACTTGTTGCTCAGAAGAGTTAGTACCCATACCTATTACTTACGTCAAACCACAAGGACTATTTTTGTAATTAATTTTTAAATATTTAATGACCCTTATTAATTATCAACATGCAATGATTATTAGTAGGTAAATGTGTATTTCAAAAACAAATTCTTATTGATAATGATGAATCTACACATTCACGTAGAAAATTCAGTAGATACAAAATTTCAAAAGAAACTAAATTTGTCTTGTATGACGGCAAAAAGAACTCTAATCACCAAGTATAGTAATATCATTTACAAATCGACTTAAAGATAGTATAATGACATTTCACCCTCTAAAGATCCCTTTGTTATAAACCGCAGGGCCGTAATGACATTTCACCCTCTAAATATCCCTTTGTTATAACCCGCAGGGCTGTATAGAGTGTTCGTACGATACAACAAGTAACACAACATGTAAATTTTTTTTTAAATTAATAAAAAAAATATAACACTAATATATTTAAATTAAATTTCTTGTTTTTGTAGTGTAATTTATAAAAAAATTCTAACGTATGAAAACGTAATAGCTAATTAAATTAATGGCAAATTGGTTCTAAAGCCAAAATTTTTAATGAGAAAAATATATGTGTGTAAAATATAATATAGATAGTTCAACTCAAAAAATACAATTTTCTTCCCTTAAACTCTTAAAAATTAATGTAAGAAAACAAGACCGTTCTTCTCAAATGTTTTATGATATAATATACTATTAGAGATAGATCATTACCACACCGGTATCGGTAGTACCCTACCGATACTGAAAATATCGATATCTAATTTGAAAAAAATGGAGGTAGCGAATACAGTATTGAATGTACCAGTAAAATACCGGTTTTTCGGTACTTTACCGATATGGCATCGCTTTTGTATTTCTTTTCTTATACTAAAAATAAGTTGTTACGTTCTTTTTTATATATGGGTTTACAAACTACAATACCAAAAACGTTCAAAGTTGTATAAAAACATTCTTGATCTTGAACGTGCACATAAAACATTTAAAATGACCCAAAACTTTTATTAAAATAGTAAGAAAAAACGGCTTTTGGTACTCAGCATCAAAATCGGTACTTTTCATTTTACTAGTACCGGTACCGCTAGTAATGACGAGACCGAAATTAAGCAAAATCAAGTATCGATAAACTTTTTGTTTGGTCGATACAGTTGCCTGGATTACACTACTTGATACAAAAGCTCATCCCCGTATAGATACATAATGTCACACAATTACACTACTTGTCTCAAAAGGCTACATTTAAACGATCTGTATTTATAATCCAAATTAAATAAAAAGAACCAATAAATTTGACACGTAATGTGTGGAGGGCTGTGGTCATGTAGTCATGTTACAGTGGCTTGTTTCATAGGATGAAGACAAACGATACAACCTCCCGCACTTGATTATTCATTTCATTTGTTGTCCCAATGCTTATTTTTTATCATGTCTTTTGTGAAAGTTTTAATACAAAACTTCGTCAAATTCATAATTATATAATTGAAAAACTCTATTATATCACAAACTGTTTTTAAGACCACATCTTAGTGATAAAATGGATACCAAGTAAACGTTGTGGGTAAAGGTAAGCATACGCCGTTTTCATTTGGTTATGAGCTAAAACGATACCTATAATCGATGTTCTGGTGTGTTTAGATTTTATTAACCAGCACAATTTTTTTTAAAACGGATTATTTCAGTATGATTTTTTCTGTTATTTCGAAATAGTTGTTTATTTTTTCGCGTTAGTTAATATAACATATAATTTATTAGTGAAATACATCTTGTCCTTAAAAACATAGAAGTTTTATTAATATGTTTTGGGTATTATGTACACTGAACCTGTTGAAGTTTGCAGAAGATGATTTAAGAGACATGGTCACATGTATGTGGGTCCCAATAAACTCCTAACACGTGGCCTTAATTGTCAATCTTGCTGGCCAACAAGCCCATTGGATTCATATTTTATTGTGTTTCATTTTAATGTATTCACAAAAGGTTAAAACGTAGCCAATGAAGATTTCAATAGAAGGAATTTCGATGTGTTTTTATGCCTGTCATGAAGAACTCATATTGAAACACTTAATTGTATTTTTTTATTTAAATACATTAATGAATTACAACATAGTATTTCGAATATATAAATTCATTTATAGAAATTCATTAACTTTACCATAGGTGGCAATGTGGCATGTAAAGCATATCCATTAATCTAAACGTCTATAAAGTATTGAAATAGTTGCTTAAAACCCGGATCTTCTTTATATCCAAAAGCTTAAGCCGATATAAAATAGATTTAAGGAGAAGTAAATTGAATTTATGGTGAATAAAGAATTGAATTTGAGTTACACTTAACCAAATGGGGTTATTTGAATTTGTATTTATAATCGAATGGAAAAGTCTATATTTTTAAATTTATAATAAAACAAAAAAATACGTACACATTTTGGATTTGTACTTCTCACAAATTCAAAGTTGATTTAAATTTCGATCACTCAAAAATTGTGAAGTCATCGTAATTTGATTAACAATTTAATAACTTTTTAAATTAGATTTTAAGAAAATACCATTTGATGGTATAAATCTTACATTTTCATGTAAAACATTAGAATACCAAGTATAACAAATAAACCTAGAATTGGAAGAAAGAAAAAAAGAGACAACCTGGAAAATATAGAATGATGCACGGACATAAGAATAAAATACAAACAAATAAACATACTTAGTAAATTTCACTTAAATAGTAAGGTTTGAGAATAGTAAGATGAGAAAATTTTGGCCTATATCTTAAGAGAGAGATAGGTTGCTCTCAAGAAGACAATCGGCTCAACAAAAACCTTCTTTTAGATATTATTATTGATTACACCGAACAACGATTATGAGAACATGCATTATTAGCCACACAATGTACAAAGATAAAAACAAATTTATCACAAAGCAAAAACACAAAAGAAAATATATTCTCTAATACTAAAGGGTAAATCGCGAGGGCAAATGCTAAGTTTATATGACGAAAGGCACTCTTAATAGCAAAGGAAAGCCTTAAAGTAAACCTAGGAGCGTGGCTATCCTTGACCATTGTGGTGACAACAAACCTAAGATACGACTTCTTAGCATAGCCCCACTCCACACGTACCCCTATAAATCCCGAACATGTATCATACGTCTTCAAGAGCTTCTATCACTGATATGTCCTTAGATTGGTGCAAGTCTAGAAAAACCTGTCTAATCTTTTCCTTCCATGGTAGCTTGGAACTGTCTTTGCTCCTCTTCCCCTCCACTACAAGGACCTCTACTCTCCTTACAGGTGCCGTCAGCTGTCTCCCCATCTTAATCTCCTCTCCCTTATCTTATCCTGAGATCATGTTACCCCTAATCTATCCCTTTAAACTTCATTATGCACTTACATAAGAATATGAAGCATTATAAAACGCAAAATGTGAACTTAAGCCAGGAGCCATAAATGAGTACTGGGCTTTTCTGTTAATGTCTTCCTGAGAAAGGAAACAAAAATTGGTTTTATTTAACAGCTCTAATTTAATTGCTAGTTTTAATCCCACTTACTTCAACCTAAGTTTATTACATACTTCAGGGCTTGCCTAGAATGCGACGCTTTTGGATGAGGCATACGAAGTCGAAACTAAGTTATATTTTGGGCCTTTATTTAAAAGTTTTAGTATTTCAAACATGTGTTTTACAATCAAGTCCAGATTAAAGTTGATCAAGGCCTTTGTCTTTATATAGATCAGTTAGCCCAATAAACATAACATAAAATAGGCCCAAGTGTTTACTCGTTTAGACGTTTATGCCTAAAGGGCTAGGACCCAGTCTTACAATGGGTGGGTCCGTATTTTCTCTGTATCTCAATTCTCATAAATGAGTTTGGGACTTTGGGTGATAGTCTAGATGTGTGTACATTATAGAAAGCCGATTTATGGGTCAAACCGAACAAGTTTGAAAACCTGTTCAAATCGAGTTAAAAAGAGTAGAAGCCTTTCGGCCAAAACCGGATCCTAAAGGAAAACCATACTGAGTCGGATCACACCAATTTCAAAACAGATTCAAAACCCATATCATCCCCAAGAGCAGTTTCAAAGTTGACATGCCCAGCTAGTTTCTAACTGGCAGATTAGATTGGAACTGATCTGATTTCAAATTAACATGGTTACATTTTACTATATTCCTGTTTGAAAATTGTTTTTTCACTGCCATACAAATGATAAGCTTCCTTGATAAGACTTAAAAATCTATACATCTATACATATTAGTAAAATACTAATTTAGGTGTCACATGGCCTCTTTCTAAGATGTTCACATAGGATTTTTCACGTGTTATCATCACAATAAACCTATAATTATAAAAAAATCAATTATGTCAAACTTTCTAAACTTAATCATAATTTTAATTTTTAATTTAAAGAATATGAATAAAAAATCAATTAAGTCAAACTTTACAAATTTGTTAATTTTTTTTTAAAAATAAATTTTTATTTAATATGATAATAATATCCTAATAGTCCAGAATTTGATTTTAAATAATCACAACTCAATTTTTAAAGTTTACATATGATATGATTTAATATGATAATAATTTATTAAATTAAAACAAATTAAATAACTAATATGTAACCATTCAACCCGTGTAGTACACGGGTCACTATCCTAATATTTTATATATAGCAACATTGCATATTTATTGAATAAGACATTATAATTACATCACTACTCAATATAACCTTTAAAAATCAAATAAATAAGGATAAAAAATATAAAAAGTCAGAAATATGATATGTCTAGTTACTATAAATATAATGAAAGAGACCATTCGTGTGTACAACTAGAAACTATCAACTTAGTTTAATAACTAAAAGAGAAACAGATGAATCTGTAATGTCAATAAAAACGAAAAATAATACATTATCAGACGAAGTATAAATATTGTGACAAAAACCATCTAATATTTCACTTTATCCCATCTCCTATCATCGTATTTTAAGGGGAAACCAAAAATCGTCTCATATCTGGGGCTTACTATTTCCTATCATCATATTTTAAGGGGAAACCAAAAAAACACCACATATTTGGGGCTTACTATGTATCCCCAAAATCTAATTTTTATATTTATTGCGAGTGTATGTGAGTTAGAGAAAAAAAAAGAATTAATAAAAAAATATTATTTAGTTGAATAGAGATATATATGAGAATTAAGATGTGAAAGAGTTTTAGAAAATAAAAAGATAGTTTTGGAAAATAGTGTCTTAGTCAAATTATAAGGTTGTGAATGGTCTTTACACATATTTAAAATCTAATTTAACATATAAATATATTAATAAAGAACTAATATATTGACTTAAAACTGAGACTAGCGAATACTCTATAGAATATAAATCCAAACTTGGTGGGGGCTTGGAAAATCTAGTAAAACATCCTAAAAAAACAACACACGAGTACAAAACCAAACATGCAACCCCACTTGTCTTTTTAAGTAGTCGCTGGCGGGTCTTTTACGACACTTCAACGGAAACTGCAAAGAACCTACGTGAACATTGCCCAATATTTACTTATAAGAATCAACATTGTTCTATCACCACACACACGACCCGAACAACGATGGACTCCATCCAACGGGCTCATCAAAGTGTCGTGGTGATGCGCCATGGTGACCGGCTTGACAACTTTGAGCCACACTGGACCGCAAATGCTGCTAGACCTTGGGATCCGCCGTTGGTGTTAGACGGCAAGGTTAGAGCTTTCAGTACTGGTAAGATATTCAACAGCAGCCTAGGCTTTCCAATCCATCGCGTCTTTGTATCACCGTTTCTCAGGTGCCTTGAGACCGCGTCTGAAGTCATTCATGCTCTTTGCGCCATTGATGATTGTGGGACTCACATGAGTTCTGCAGATGGAGTCTCCATTGATCCTTCTAAACTCAAGGTTATATATGGTGATTCTACTTATACTTGCAGTTTGATCATGTTATGCTTGCTTTACTGATATGTTAACATGTAACATGTTCAGGTGTCTGTTGACTACGGACTGTGTGAAATGCTGAACAAGCAGGCCATACGGGCCGAAAGTGCCCCTAAAGATGGAGACTTTGCGTTTAAAATTTCAGAATGTGAAGCAGTTTTGCCACAAGGGACAGTCGATTCAACTGTAGAGCGAGTTTACAAAGAGGTTATAACCTATAAGACTGCAAATCTTTAATAAATCGTTTTCAATCGAGAATGCAATTAGATAAACATTAACCATACGATTAACTCTATCAGATGCCAAAGTGGGGAGAGTCGATAGAGGGTGCTAGAGACAGGTACAAGAACATCATCAAGATCCTTGCTGATAAGTATCCTACAGAGAACTTGTTGCTTATTACACACGGTAAGCCTTGCTTTCACGTTTTGCTTTTAGTTAAGTTCTTAAAACTTTAGCTATTCGACACTTTATGTATAAAACTCAACCAAATCAAACCCATTTGTAAGGCGGTATGGCTAACTTAGATTTTAATTTACTTGATGCAGGTGAAGGCGTAGGGGCCTCCGTCACTGCATACACACCAGATCACTTGACAGTACAAAAAGTAAAATACTGTGCTTATTCGATACTACAGAGAACAATCAAAGAAGATGAATCAGTTACAGCTGGAGAGTTCAAGGTGTGTTTAAATCAAGGGGATACTGGTATTTCTACTAGGCCCAGTACCCCAGCAGCTGATGAAATCGTCAAGCAACCCAAAATAGCAGTTTCTTAAATGAGTAATTTACCCTTTCGTTTCATGTAATCTGAGTCAACTTCATGTCACGCTCACATCAAATGTGGGCTCAAGTTTATGAATAACAATAAGTTTTATCTAATAACTTCCAGAATCATAGTTAATTACATTATCCTTTACATAAATAGCCAACAACAATATAGATAATACAAAACATTGCGATCAAATTGTTCTTTCTCTAAGATCAATTTGATTAAAATTAGATATTTAAAAAATCTCGACATCTCACAAAAACAATGCAGTCGCGCCATATGTGTAGCCCTGAAGTTGTTGGTCTTAAAGTTCTTCAAGAAAAGAGGGTTTAGGGTAATAAAAGGATTATTATCCATTGTGTACCTGATGTTAATAAAAATCTTGCAGCTTCCAAAGTTAATCAAAGCCATTCAAGTGATGGCGCGATTCATCCCCTCCCCTTGACTCCAAGCCCAGACTTTATACTCGCACCAACTTCCATAGCATCTTTCACCTACGTTATCAAAGTTGATTGGTTATGAATCTGATAACCAATTTTGAACAGAAAGCAGTTGTGTTATGTATTAACAATATATAGTGGGTTTGTGTGTGTTCGTCAATGACCACTTAAGCTAGATGTGTTGGGTTAGATAACAGTTCAAAGCAGACAGTTTATTAGTAAAGGTTTAAATGGGTCAACTTTCACCAGCAAATTCCAATTTGTTAAATGCAACACAGGCACAATATAAGTTGATGATACAAGCACAAAGAACAAAAGCAACCACAAATTTTAATAGTATATGTCAATTGCTGGCAGAAGCATAATACAATTGCAGGATCCCACTGGAAACAAAAATCTACCCTTTAGATATGCATCAACCAGATATATACTGAAGAAATTCGACCATGGTTGACATCAAATTATATTACCTCAGAAATCCAGACCTGAAATGATCAACAATCACCCACTAAATCTGATGTGATCCATGTAGATAATCATAGAAAATTCATACAAATTGGGCGAAAGATGACCTAAAACGTACCGACTATGATGCAAAGGCATACGATCTTCAAATTTCAAATAGAAATCGAATATAAAGAGAATATATACCGAGTGGATGCCGGAAGCACTTAGGGTTCCGGCGGTATCGGTGGCGGCGTCTCCACCACCGGTAGCCACCTTCACCGCCGTCGTCAGCCCCTTTCTCCACCACCGTGTAACCGTTTTCATCTCCGGCGTTTGTGATACTGAAATTATATTATAGGGGCTATAAAATAAACTAATACGAATATAAGGACTGAAATTGTTATTTAACAGAAGCTTAGGGCAGAAAGAGACGTAAAAAAGAAACTCTAGCCTTGAAGCAGCATCGGCCCAATTTGTAACCCCTAAACCAAATCCAAAACAACCCATGAACCAGCCCAATTATATCCCTTGCTAACGTGGCAGAATTTGTGTTGTTTTAACCTCTTATGATGACGTGGAGTAGAACATGTAGCCTTGAAGCTTCTAGAGTTCTAGATCGTGTGTTCAGTGTTCCTGCAATCTCTCGAAACTCACCGATCCTTCTTCATCGTAGAATACTCCAGAAATCTCCTCCTCTCACTCGCCTCACGTATATATAAACCCCACAATCTCTTCATCAACCCCAAGTTGAATTCACTCAATCAAATACATTATCCTCTTTACCAATATTCCCATTTCAACTCACAAGCAAATCCATCTGAAATCCACAAAAATGGCTCTCTCAATCAAGCAACAGACGACAACTTTCTTCATGCTAACAACAATGGCGTTTATAACGATCACATTTCCCACAAAATCAAACGCTCTGATCCCATACAACAGACCTCTATGGGACATGATGATCCCTTCGGAAGACCCATTCAAGATCCTCGAACAAAACCCCCTCAACATCCCCAAGAACCTCGACACCATCAATCTCGCACGTGCCGACTGGAAGGAGACTCCGGCCCATCACGTGATCACCCTCGATGTCCCCGGGATGAAGCGGGATGACATAAAGATCGAGGTGGAGGAGAACAGGGTGTTGAGGGTGAGCGGCGAGAGGAAGGCGGAGGCGGAGGGCGACGGAGATAAGTGGCACAGGGCGGAGAGGACCACCGGAAAGTTCTGGAGGCAGTTTAGGTTGCCGGCGAATGCGGATATGGAGAAGATAACTGCGCATCTTGAAGATGGTGTGTTGAAGGTTAAGGTGCAGAAGTTGGCTCAGGTGAAGAAGCAGCCCAAGGTTATTGATATTATGGAGCAGGGGAGCTCTGGTGAAGATATCAAAGCTACAAAGGCCACTGCTTGAATTTTAAAGTAATAGTAGTTATGATGTTTGTGGTTGTTTTGATTTTTGATGGTTGATCTATGTTGCATGTGGAGAAGAATAGTACATGATAATATCTCGTGATTGTAACGCAATAAGATTAATGTAAACTTTTTTGTTTTCTAGGTGTTGGAAAAATTGTTGGGCGTTAGTTGGGCAGTGTTGTACCGATTAGGGATTAATCGGATTGAATTTTTGTGTATAATTTTATAAATTTATGTATATGTACCATTAACTTTATACTTATTATGTATTAACTTAGAAGTTTAGAGGATAAATTGTAAATTGATGAATATTAAAGGGGTTAAATGTAGAATAGCTAACTTTTATTAAATCATTTAAAGGGGCTAAATCTAAAACAAAAGTACATCCCCTAAGTTCCGTCTTCTTGTTCAGGTCACCCACGTCAGAGCTCGTCATCGGAATCGGCTAATCCAACGCTGGAATCGGCGTCACCGGAATTGATAAATCCGTCGTTTCTGTCGCCGGAACACCCCAGATTAGGACGATTTAGTCCGATTTTGACCAATTTTAGACCGATTAGGCCTAGGACCTCCGATTTGATGAAATCGAAGCGGCCAACATCCGATTAGCGATTAATCGTCGACTAATCGAAGGCTAGTCGCGATTTTTACAACACTAAATAAACATAATACAATTTGCAGTTAAGATTCTAAACCTTTAGCTACTACATGATGAAAACAACAATCAAAGGTATTACTTGTAAAAAGAAAGCGAAATTATTGTCACGACTCTAATTTGCTCATGACAATAAAAAACTTACCTTTTCATTAGGTTTAACCACCACTCACTTTAGCTCCCTGTGAGGACCGTAACTTATCTCACTAATGGTTTGAGCTACCTCTCTAATTAACTTATAATAATCGAAAATTATTATTTGTTGTGTTAACACTCACTTTATAACTATACCACTGGGGTTTCCGGCTTAGCGAGTAAGACAAGGCCTATTAGAGCATTTAGAGTTTAGAGGTTTTAAGTTCAATCCTATATGATAACAAAAAAGAAAGAAAAAAACTACGATGACATACCAGACCAGATGTCTTATAATTATTATTATTATTGTTATATGGAAACAAATGTCTTTTTTCCAAGTTCTAGACACACTTATCATATGTGATATTACACATATAACGTGAATCAACGGTTATGTGGATGAATGATCATATTCATCAAATGTGGTACAATACAAACACTTGCATCACTTCCATTTTCATGTTTGTTGCGGGTCATCAACGGCTACTATAACAAAGAATCTATACTAATAAATCAAAATAATTATTGCCACATGTTATCTTCTTACAATCATTTTTGTCACATGTTATATTCTCACAACCATTTTGTCACATGTCATCTTTTTATAATTATTTTACCACATGTCACTACCATAGTAAGTCAACTCTTTAATTATAATATTAAATGCTAATTATGTTGTATGTCCTTTTCAAATTGTTAAACAAATATTTAAGAAATAAAAAACATGTTTTCTTTTATCAAAAAACATAATTTTAATAAAAATTATTATTTAACAAGTAAAATGTTTAAGAAACAACTTTTTATACAAAAATTTAAAAATTTAAAAAAAATATTGTTATTATTTTATTCTTGAAATATTTAATTATACATGATTTTAATTATATGTTATCTGAGACATATAGATAATAGATGTGTCGCTCAATGTTTAGAACAAGTCCATGTAGTTTTGGGCCATTGGGCTTGATCCAACCACAAGGCCCTAACATATGGTAAAATAAGTATCGGGACATTCGGATTGACCAACAAGAATTGTTCTTCTTTACCCTCTAACGAAATCCCTAGGAAGCATCATGTAATTATGAAACTTAATAAGTGCAAAATAGGCACATCGAAATGTTTCGACCCCTGTAAACACCACCACCTCACCCATCTTCTTTGTTTATCTCTTCTTCTTCTGCTGGTTTTTTCGGTTAAAAAGCCTTTGAATCATTCATCATATCCTTCATTCCCTTTGAAAATTTCTATTTCGATTTGACATCACTATCAAATCTATAATTTTTTTCTAAAATCACACCCATTTTGATTCGATCTCACTTCATTTTCTCAAAAAAAATTGTATCCTTTCATGTTTTCATACCTTCTATTGATATAATCTGTTCATCAGTCGTGTTGATGATCAGTTATCTCCTGATTTGTTTGTGATTATTGTTGCTACACTGTTTTCTAGGTGATTTTGATTGATTCAATCTGTGTTTGAATCGATGAAGCTTTTCAGTTTTGAGTTTCGAATTTTGATCGACTCGTGTTAGATTGGTTTCTAGGGTTTAGGTGGAAACAGTGTGAAATATATGGCTTCTACAGTACCTGCAAAATCTCAACCGCTTCACAACTTCTCGTTACCGCATCTGATATGGAAGAACCACCGCAGCGGCCGGAACAGAGTCGCCGGAGAAACTTCATCGTCATCGCCGCCGCATCGTCCTCCGTCGACTCCGTTGCGCGAGTCTCCGCCTCCGGCTTCTCATGCTCATATTCCTCCTCCTCCGCCGCCGCCGCGGCATTCGTCTCCGTCTTACGCTTCACGGCGGCCGTCTCCGTCACCTCTGCGTGAATCTGAACCAGTCATTCCGATTGGAAAACCTAGCAGAAGAACAATTTCTGTTAAATCAACGAAATCGATTGACGGTAGTAAAGGAAAACGATCGAATAAGATCTGTATTCGTTTGCCGAAGAACGGCAACATTAAGCAAAACGACGCCGTGATCGACGAAAACCACTCGTTAACACCGGTAGAAACCACCGTCGCTCCGTCGTCAGCAGCGGAAGAAGAAGAATCGTTACCGAAGACATGGAATCTGAGGCCTCGAAGGCCTCCGATGAACCACAAGCAGTTGAATGGAAGCTTCCCGAAGATCGGCTCATCGCCATTGCCGGGGAATAAAAACTCTCATGGAAGTAATAATAATAATAATCGTAAGAAAGAAGCATTAGAATTGAAAGTTACTGATCATAGCAATCTGATGATTTCAAAGAAGCATAAATTCTCGATTGCACTTTCGCGTGAGGAGATCGAAGAGGATATATTTTCATTCACCGGATTAAAACCCTCACGGCGACCAAAAAAGCGACCAAGGTCTGTTCAGAAACAACTTGATGTAAGTCTTCCATCTTCGTCGTCTTCTAAATCTCATCTGATATCAGTTTCTTCACCCAATTGATCTTCATCAAATGAAATCATAAATCGTCATAGATGAATTGTACAAATTAGCTTTCTTTTTGCCTAATGATTTCTTCAATTTGCTATTCCCCTAATGGGTGATTTTCCTATTCATAATATCACTAATCATGTTTACAAGAATCCAATCACTTGAATGGTTAGAACAGAGGAACAGATCCAACCATTTGTTTATGGCTGGATTGTTGGTGTTATCACCTACTTCTGCTAAAGATTTCTGGATCATAAGATCACTAATCAAGTTTGCAGCTTTATTTTTTCTAATCTTTGAGTGTGTTCTTTGTTTTTATCTCTAACATCCTGTGAAATTTCTGCAGACTCTGTTTCCTGGTTTATGGTTGGGGTCTATAACTGCTGATTCATACAAAGTATCTGAACCTTCTCTAAAGGTACAAATTAGTTCAGTCAATTTTATTTTGTGTGATTTGAAGAATTGAATTGAAACTTAAACTTGTTACAATCTGCAGGGTTAGATTTGGATCTGGGCTCGGGCGAGATGAGGGTTGTTCTTCGATTGTTTTTTTGACGAAAGTTCGAAGATTTACGCCTTCTGGATCCTTTTCTTTAACTTTTTTCTAAGGTATTGAAGAACCCTAACTTGTATTGATGAATGTTGGAATAAACCATCATCTGGTTATGGTTCATTTATCTTTCTTTTGATGAGCATAATATAATGAATTAATAAAATAACTTGTTTTCGTGAACCACAATTAGAATAGCTTTGTTGAGTGGTGTATCTTTAGAATTTGTAACTATGTAAATTAAAACCAAACTATGATAGTCACGGATCACAGGTTTGGTTTTGTGGTTTGTGGGCTTAGAAAGTCTTTAAATAAAAATGTTAGGGTCAGTCCAACATAAAAAAAGCTTTGGATACCATCTCTAAATAAAGCTTTTTAATATCCTACCAAACCAAGAAAAATTCGCCCTTTTATTGTTGTCTTAGGCTTACCCAATTTAAAACTATTTGCAGTTTCGAAGGATTAACTTGAACACACATGGGTTGCCCACGTCTCCAAAAAAATTAGATTTCATGTAATTAAAAAAATATATTTTTATGTAATTAAAATTCACATTTGAAAAAAAAACATATAGCCTCTTCCTCCTAAAAATCTTCAATACCACCAGCAAATGCCGCTTGTGAGAGATTTGCTTTTTAAGTAATTTAAAATGTCGTAGACAAAAACAATTACAAATAGATCAAGCATAAGTTGCAATATGCGATTTACAAGATCTCTAGTTTTTAGTGCATAGACTAACCTGAAAGGCTTAAAATAATTTTGTAGTGACCATACACAATCTAAAAATCTATCTTTGGAATGTCATCCTCTCAACATCATGTATCCTGGTATAAACTCGATCTTTGAGAACCAACAACCACCTTGTAATAATTGAGCCAGTAGTCAATTGAGTATATATACCTAACTTTTGTCATATTGTTTCATTCTTGGCAGTCTATACACAGTATCATATATTCATATTACTAGGTTAGTATCCGTGTATTATACGGTTGATAAATAAAATATTAAATAGTTAATAATAAAAAATTATTTATTTTAAAATAATATTTTGAAATAAGATATAATTGAAATTACGTCTAAATAAGTACCATAAATGATAAAACAATGCTATAGTTTTTTAGAATTTTAATTTTTAATTAAATATTTTGTTCCAAAAAAACCATTTAAAAAAAGAAATTTAAATTTCCTTATTATAACTCTAATTTTTAATTATTTTAGTTTATAAAAAAATACCGATTCTATAATATTTTCTATATTTTTAAAAAGTTTGATGTTTTAAAAAATTTTTATTTATAAAATTGTGTTTCTTTATAAATTATATTTATAAAAATATATATTTCTTAATTTAATAAAAACTTGTATTAATCTTAAAAAGTAATTAAATAATACCATTAATAGTTAATGCAATATTTAATAGGAGAGAGAAGCGAAAAAATTAAAATTAGGAGCTTTAGAATGGTGCTAAGTGTCACGTAAAACCTTTTTTTTATAATAGATAGATTTAACTGTTTTTTATTTATTACTTTGTCTCATTTCTAACTAATATGAATTTTTAGCAATCGATGCTTGTAATTATTATCTAGATCCTAAATTCAACTTGTTTTACTAGGAGGCACTATAGGTAAACCTTACGGATACACATTAGGGAGTTCATTACCAACACTTATTTTAATTGGTTCTTGATTTTCTCTTTTGAAGTAACTCTTGTAATGTGTTTTTATACCTATAGATATTGATTTTTAGACAACAATGCCTATTTGCTTTTTGCTATATGTACTTTGTAGTTTTGAATCCATTCAATTGATTCGAATTACAAGGTTTCTATATTTTTCTTCTCTCCATGAATCTTATGTTGATGAGGAATATTTGTTCATTTAATAAAACCACAAAATCATACACCATAATAGCCAACACACATATATATTGAATCAGTAGTCAAAATCATATAATTCAGATCATCTAAGCTAATAAGAGAAAATGAAACCAACTTGGGCCAATGAACAATCAACACAAGTCTACCAGGTAATGTAAAACAATTAAGTTTTGAAATCAATGATTAAGTTATAAATAAAAAACTCAAGTGATATGACAAAAGCATGTATTATTAAGGCGTATTGATACAAAACCAGTACAAGAATCGAACTCATATTTGAACCGGCTAAATGAAAGCTATGAGAGTGTGAGATAAAGTAAATCCAATTTAAAACCCACAATATGTGGATGAAAACGGCTTAGCAAACCCATAGCCCGTAGCTAGTTTGCCCGACTCTCCGGTCTAAATTTCATTTAATTCTGAATTTCAAGCTTTCCTCAAAATTTCAATGAATTGATTATGTTCGATTGTAAAATAAAATGTATGAATTGTAAGTCTTATAAACGTCTTTAAAACGGACCGGACGAAAATGGTTACAAAGTTGAAACTATTAGACTAAAAAAATTATTTTAAACTTTTGAATTAAAATGGTTACTTTAACCAAACCTTAGTTACTAAAATAGTAATTTACTATTTTATTTTTAAAAGTGTATTAAATTTTACAGAATAATCTTTTTAAGAAAAATATGTATTGCTTTCAATTCTAATTTATTAGTTTTAATATTTTACAATTTCAGTATTAGTATTTTAAATTTAAATTGTGCTGATATATTAAGAGGTGAGAATGTGAGATTTTTATAGTTGAGTTTTAAATTTTGAACTGTGAGAACAATATATTTTGAACAAAGATGTATATTAACAAGTATGATTAGAAAAATTTATAAAGTTAGTTGTGCTAAATTATTTATCATTGTTGGATCATGAGACTAGCATATAAAACAAGACAAATAAACTTCTATTATGTTATCATTTAAATAACTCATTTGTTACAGGAAAAAAAATGACAGTGTTCTAAAAAGTGTTATATCAAACTGTAAAAATAGGTGTAATACATGATAAGGTGACAAAAACACATGATAATAGTTTATATTAAATAAACACTTGAACATATTAAATATGATAACTTTGCTAAAATATAACTATAAGTACGTTATGGCTAGCTTATTATAGAACTTTGACACGATAACATGTCATATTTGTTTACGGTTCTACTCTGTAAAATAAATTAGAACCAGCTTTGATCCGCTGAATCACTTTTATTTCTATTGATTGTCACTTTCTATTTTTATAAGACCCATTGAACATAAGTATTGTAAAAAAATTGTGCAGTTACATGTTAAAATTAAAAAAAATGGGTTACCTCATAAAGGTTCGATGCTCTCTACAGATTCACAAATTTGTCTAATGTTAGCACCTCGTATTTGTGAATGTGACATATACATAATCATACATCAAAAATCTATACTATTTGCTAAGTTTATTGTATTTTTAGTTTAACTTTATGCATGGTGTTGGTGTTATATGTTGCTTGACAATATCTTAATGATACTACCAAGGATTTACGACGTTGCCACATTTGATTTTTAAACATCTAAAATAACAAAACAGCTGACGTTTTTGTCCACACATATAGCAATTTCTTAAATAAATGCAACATATTTTCATAGTATGTCTCTATAATATTTTATTTTATATATACTGGAAGATAAAAGTTCATGTGAAGGTGTACATTTTATGAAGAAAGAACCATACAAAGTTCATCTATATATTAATTTTCGTTGACGGCCCAAGGTTGGGAGGCTTATTTCAAGATTATGTAATACTAAAAGTGATTGTTATAAGAGATAATTTCTTATGTAAAAGAGAATAAACTAGACCTATGGTGATTCTTCATTAATTTGTTTTGAGAAAACAACTTAACCTATGGTTTAACATTGGTTTATGCTCAGCTTCTCCTTTCTTATAAGATCCTTGTCTTTTTTTAAATAATTACCTACTTTTTTATTAGCAAATAAAGTTATTACATGTTAAAAGAAAGTTAATAGGATTATTGAAAATCTTGAGGAGGTATATGCTATTAGAGAAGTATTGAAATTCAATCAAATTAATTTAAGTAAAAAAGAAAAACACACGATTTTAGTAAGAAGTTGTTTTCTTGAATAAAACGGTAATCTTGAACAAAGTTTAAAAAGTTATACAAAACTCGAATCCTTAGTATCAGGTTATAGTAAATATAATAGTACAAAATACCTTTTTGAAAATCAAGTTAAATAATTAGACGCTACTTGACCCTCATAAGTCATGATGTGATTTAGGTTTAGCTCCTTTCAAACAAAGTATTATATTATATAATACATATTAAAGAGTAAAAATTTCTCTTAATAAATCACAACATATGGGCCTTAGAAAAACTAATAGCATAAAAGCCTGCCTTCATTTAGAGACTAGCCGATCGAACCGGTTGGACCGGCCCGATCCACCTTAAATCGTTTCGTTTACAAGGAATCAGCTGATTCAAGCCGGTTCGGTGGTCGGACCGGAAATCGGGTACCGGGTCGGACCAGAATTTTAAATTACTTTTTTGGTTTTTTTTGAATCTTAATGAGTTTAACGGATGGTTCAAACTATGAATTAGAGTGTTAGACATAAGATTATTGTTGAGTTTTTATATATAACTATGAATTAAACATATAAAATATTTATATTAAATTATATGTATAATCATATATTTAATATACCTATATATAACTGTGGCATCAACCAGTTCTTAAATCCGGTCCAACCGGTTCGACAAGTAAGAAGATCGAATCGTCGTTCTGAAAACATTGAAATCAACAATATATAAGATGTTAATAGGGCTCGGTTGCAGCTTAAATTCCGATTTACATAAATTAAAGGACTCCAGTAAACTAGTTATATTACCTTTCTTGTCGGACTCCAACAAATAAAAGTTTGAATGACTTTTTCAAATTACATTACCTATTTTCATCGGATTATTAACCCACAAGCAGTAGGCAACCAAAACTGTCCCTTTTATATACACCTAGAAACCATCCTCCTTCATAACGAACGAATTTGTTAGGGACCCGTAATTAAACACTCGAATAATTTGAGAGTCATGTCATCACTTTCAAATTAAAACAACTTGATGTTTCATCTGGATTTTTCAATCAAATAAACTCTGTAAAAGATCATGAAGAATTATAATGATTTTGTGATAGAATTCGTCAACTAGATATCGTATGACCAAAAGATTGATTTTGTATTAGATGAGTTGAGTACCGGAAACTGCCATTAAGCAGTTATCATCTTTTTAAGAATTTTTAAAATATCACTTTTTATCAAAATAAAATATATCTATTTGGCCTATGCCCTTTGAACCCGGCTTCTTGGAACCCAATAGCTTAAAAAGTTTGTCATTAGAAACCAATAAGATTTTAAATACTGAAAGTCATAATAAACCAAAAAAAACACATACACTTTGCACCCGTTAACTTATTTATTTATATTATGATTTACTTTGCTTAACAAGTTAATCTAACTACATCAAAATATCTAACATAAATCATTCCAAAATTATAAGAACCAAAACATACCATGACTTTGCATATCATTTATAATTTCAAAAGGAAACCCATTTATGCCATCGAACCCTGCCGGCATCGATTTGGACACATTACATTCTCTTATATTATTATTATATATCAATCAACCCACAGCTTGTTTCCTACCAGACAATGTTTTGTGCTCATTGATCATAACGAAAGTCTTTCAAAACCTCGTGATATCCGATCACAAAAAAATAAAAAAAACATTGACGTCATGACTCATGACCTCCCCTACAAATCTCCCCACACTACCTTAGCTTCCAAAATTTTGAAACTTTTCAAAATTTTCACTATGAAGAGCCCTCACGTCTCTCCCGAACCGCCGCCGTTCCTCACGTACGATGCCATGTCGAACCCGACCAAAAGGTCATCATCTCGTCCCACTGGTTCAGTAAAAGCCAGTGGGACGAGAAAAATTTCACATCATTTTTTGTACAGGAAAAAACCCTCTACTTTAACCAAAGAAAACCTTGAACAATTCAATAATAGTGTGGAGGACAAACGGTATAACATCAGCCCTTACTACAAAGGGTTGTTGTTTACCGAAAAGATCCCCGGTACAAGTTCAGAGGCAGAGAGTTCAAATCCTACAGTACATGATTTTCAGAACCTGACAGTATCGAGTCCTTACTACAAAGGACTCCTCTACACTGAAAAGGTTCCGGGTCCGGGTCCGGGTACGGGCACAACTGTTGAAGCAGAGAGTACTACTGCTATACCACATGACTTGATGATCACCTCTAGTCCTTACTACAAAGGATTACTGAACTCAGCCACGAGCCCGGACCGCGAGAGCTTAGCCACTACGCTCGCGAGTTCGAGCTCGAGAACAAGTCTTTCGGTTAAGATGCAAGAGATATTGGGTGCAGGGTGCTTCAAGTTTAGAGCAAAAGATGAGAAACCTCCAACAATGGTAAAGGTTTACTCAACCGAAAATTCAACTCAGGAGTCCTTGAGGGAGAGAGGATCAGAGCCAACATCACCACAGTTATCACCACAACCACCACCACCGCCACCACCAACGGCACCACCACCGCTGCCACCACCACCACCACCGCTGTCAGCACCATCACAGAATAGAAAGGTAGTTGTAACCGCAAAAGATACTATTGAACCAAAGGACGAAAACAAGTATACATGGGCAGATAAATATCGACCTATGACTCTTAGCGATTTTATCTGCAACAAAGACAAAGCAATCGAACTGCAAAAATCGGTAAGATTTAATATCAGCATGGAGTGACTTATTAACTTATTTCCTCGCAATCCATTACAATGCCAAACAACTTCTGAGTTTTCAAAAAGTTAATAAGTTATAAGTTGTTTCAAATAAACAATCCCAAACACCAAGAATACATCGTTTCACCGTCAGGATGTTTAACCGTGCAAACGTAACGTTTTGATTGTGTAGATAAAAGAGGAGGAATGTCGTCACTACATATTTGAAGGACAAGCAGGTGTTGGAAAACGGACTATGATTTGGGCTTTGCTTCGTGAAGCATATGGACCCGATAAAGTTCAGGTGATTAATACAATCTTATGAAATGATGTAAGATAGCAGCAGGAAATTAAATCTTTTGTTTATGTTGCTTAATTAATATTTGATTTAGTGTTTTGGTCTCATAAGATGAACAAACAAACAAAGCTACTTATCAGTAGTAATATCACATTTATAAGAAACATGAGGATAAAACTTAAAACCTGCTCTCATAAAATGATTGAAGTTATTTTATAGATGAGTAATTTAGCATGAGTTGATTCGAATTATGAAACAAAACAGATATAATGTGTTGCAAAATTCATGGGAAAAAAAGCTTGATAATTTACTTACAAATGATATGGTTTCTGCAGGCAAGAGACGAGTGCAAGACATTTAACTTGAAGGTAATATATAATTGTTATTAATGCCATAACTACTTATGCACACGTTTCTCTGGTAAATCGGCCACTTTGTAGGGTTTTCAGTTGTATAGCTTGGATATTTATTTTTATATTTTCAAAATAAGTTTGCATCATCATTTTGTATCATTTTATAAAAAATAATTATTTTTTTCAAATTTTTAGCAAAATATAACGGAATACGAAGAAAAACTAAACAAAATTATGTATTTGATTTTTTTTTAAGTTTATTATTTATAAGAGAAAAATCAAATTATATGTGAAATGGTAACTTAAAAACTAAAATAAAAACATATGAATTGATTCCAGTAACCCATGTCCGCTTGCATAATGAGCGGATCTCACTACATCCTCTAGTTTGCTAGTTCAACTAGCGGATGTTCTAGTAACCAAGTGTATTTCGGTTTCTGTATACGGGAAACCATTGCATTATTGTCACCTCACCTAGAAAAGAAATTTTATAGCTTAGTGTGCGATTATTTACAAACTTTCAGTATGTTTACACCATCAGCTATGTGTGCACGCGTATTTCAGGGGGAAGAAGTAAGCAGTATCATGGTGAACGTAAAGGAATCGTCTCAACATGTAGAAGTTAATCTGTCTGAGCTAAAAGGGTTCGAGAAGCATGTCATTGTTGAACTCATTAAAGAGGCCAATATGTTAACCAACAAAGCTAGATGCAACAATATTGATAATTGCAGAGGTATATTCATCATAATTACAACCTTAACTATTATACCAACTAACAACAAAACAACTCAACAATAATATATAACCTCAAATCGATCATCAAGTGCAGCCATCATTCTCCATGAAGCAGACAAGCTATCAACAGATGCTTTGCTTTATATACGATGGGTTATTGAGCGGTATAGAGGGTGCCATAAAGTCTTCTTTTGCTGTCAAGATTCTTCGAAGTTGCAACACCTTAAGAACATCTGCAAATTGATCCAGTTCCTTCCGCCTTCTAATAAAGAGGTTATCACTTGATACTTTCAAACAATGTACAATTCATGAATGAATTATCATCATCCAATTATCGGTTATAAGTTGTTTCCTGTAGATTGTTGAGGTTCTGGAGCTCATAGCAAGGAAAGAGAACATAGAATTGCCAAGGCAATTAGCCGAACGAATAGCTATCAACTCCAAGAATAACCTGCGCCAAGCCATTCGCTCCTTCGAAGCTAGCCACCGTCATAAGTTCTGTTCCATCCTGCTTATACAATAACATACACAAATGCATGTGTTATATGTATACACAGGCTTCTTTCATATACATCTTACCTGTGTTTAATGTTTTCTTGATGATCTATCTGCAGCTCACTTCTGGAAGGAGATCAGATAATATTGACTGGGTGGGAAGATGATATTGCAGATATTGCCAAAAGTATAGTTGAAAAGCAGAGCCCCAAACAGTAAGCCATCAAATTACAAACATTTAAACAAATACTTACAGAAATATTAGATAACTTTGGTCTAATTTCTAACTATTTTGAATCAATAATCTTGGCAGACTATATGATATTCGTCGAAAACTACAAAATCTAATCGACCACAGTGTACCACCTGAGTTTATATTTGAAGTAAGAATGATCAAAGATGTATATAACACATATGCAGGAGTCAATTCATCATGTATAATTAAAATTCTCTATTGTTTGCTATTTGCAGACTCTTGAAGTTGAACTGAAGAAGAACGTTGATGATGAGTCAATGCATAAGCAGATTGAGAAGACTTACAAGGAATATGCTGTAAGATAGAACTGATCAGTGTTGTTTAGTAAATGTGATTGGAGTGGAAGCATGACATGAATGACCATTTTCATGTTGTATATATTCAGGGGAAGGGCTCTGACAGATTTTCCAATGATGAAAGGAAAAGGCTTATCCAGCAATTCATGAATATTGAAGGTAAATTAACAATATTCTTGATTATAAAAATTACTATCGATCTCTCCATATTCTTGATTATAAAAATTACTGCAAAAGGCTACAAAAGGAGCACCAATGCTTCTCGTCCAATGACATCCTCCTGAATTAAATGATGCTTCTTCCCCTAGAAGTCAAGGTTCTAGTCTTGCTATAAACCGTTATAACTAGTTAAAGGTTCTAGTCCTGCTATAAACTGTTATAATAAAGTATATTAAATTATTATGTTAGTTGTCGTTAAAAAAATATAATTAGTTCATTAGGGATAGTTAGATACTTTAGATTTGTTTATAAATCAGTTTTCTTATATCAACTCCTTACTTCCTTCTCTGAAGTTAAATTATTTTGACCTTTATAATCTAAACACATCATAAATATACATATCAACTTATACCTTAATAATCATTTTATCCTGATTTTGTACAAGACATTATTTGTAATTGTATTGTATTCTATTCTATTAACAACAACTACAATGCATTTATTCGTATGATTATTTAATATACTTTTACTTCATTCTCACTTTCTAAGTCAATATTTAGTAACTAAATTATCTATGTCAATAAATTTTTTACATTAAGTTGTTGTATAATTATTCACATATTGATAATGTTATCTATAGTTTCTTTGTTTTATAAACATTAATAAATAATACTAGAATAAAAATGAATCATTAAAGAAATTTCATAGGAATTATTATAGTTAATTTGTTAAATTAGAATAAAGAATACATAAGAAATTTATGATACATAACTAAAATCAATTTGTTGTCTAAATATACATTGATATATATTAATAAACAAAAATTTATAAAGTTCATTAATTGTTTCTTTATTGTATAAACATTATAATAGATAGATTACAATTAATTAAGTTAAGAGTTAATAACAAAATGAAAATACAGTTATTACAAAAAAAAAAAAAAAAAAATAGTACCAATTATCTTTGTATATTATTTTGATAACAACAAAGGAAGCATTCATTTGTCGATAAAAAGGATGTCCATACATCAGCAGTAGCAAAAGTGGTCACATGAGTAAACATGTTCATACAGTATTCTTCATTTGCTATAAAACTTATTACACGTATTGAAGTTGGTGTTATTTTTGGTCTTTACCTACTTAACGTATGATTTAATTTTTGTTTTCTTACAGAATTCATAGCGAAATTTATGAGCTGTTATAAAAATTATTTGGCTAAGCGGGCATCAGACATGACAAAATCCGAAGGTCAACCACTACAAATGTCAGATTCATCATCATTAAACAAGTAGAATACAACTTACATGATATGACGTTGCACTTCCAGCAAAAGCTATACAGCTAAACTACAAAATAAAATGGCAACCGAGAAAGCCTCGCGGTACTCATATTGTGAGCTAAAGATATCATTGCATAGTTGCAACTAAAACAAATACTATCCGCCACAAAGAAAATTTTCATGGTTTTTATTTACTTTCTAATGCAAGTCAATCAAAGATGTCCCCTCTTGTGATGTCATGAAACTTATAATAAATCAATTACTTAATGATGTTTGAATAACAATTAGGTCAAAATCTTGTACGTTGACTGTAAAGTTACAGAAGTGAACAAAACGGGAACTGAGCTCCCTTAGGGCGACGGTAACTAGTTATTATTCATAAAATTGGAGTGGAGCGATTATATATGTGATTTTTTAAATAAAATATTCTAGTGTTAATATAATATAATACTATGTTAGAATCTCATGTTTTACACAATATGAGTAAAAGAAAATCAAGATACTTAAGGACTTTTTTTATATGTATATATTTAATGCATTACTTACAATACATATTTGCATGGACTCTCGTAGTACCATTTGTCATTGATAACCATTTACATTATAAATCTGTAGGACTAAATTGTTTGCTATCTATATCAGTCAATAAATCAAACCTGAGAAGGAATAAACACTATTAGAGGTGTAAACAAGGTGCAAACTTCGGTCAAGAAAAAGTCTATCTTAGAAAGAACCAGGACAATCCGAGACAAAACAAGGGCTGAAAATTTATTCTTCTCATAAATTTTCATAAAAATACAGTAAAATTTTGAAAAGGGTATTGAAATCATTTCCAAAGAGATCATTCGGGCATACTTGAAACTGTGGTGGTTTATAATTATTTCCTTTACACACCTCAACGATTGTATCAATTATCTTTAGATGCAACCAATAATGTATTTTTACTAGAGGAGCATCCGAGATCTGCTATCTTAAAACATTGAGTGAAGAAGAAGTCATGATTAGCAATCCCTTTGATGGTATGCTTTAGGACCAGTAACGCTTTGCATATCAGAGTTTCCTAGAGGAGAGAGAACATTGCACTAGTGAGTTCAAATAGAACTGATGTTCAATTAATATTCTTGTGGTCTTTGCATTTGTTAATGACATAGAGAGTAAAAGGAAATCTGAAGATACGAGTTGGCAGCATATATAGCTTGACTCTCAATCACCTGCATTCATATGCTGGCTGTTTCCTGCTGCCATAGGTGGTTTATCTTTGATTCACCTTATTAATTTGTTGAGAAATGTGTGCCCTCTAGTTGCTTAAATTATGCATTTGGAATCTATGCCAACAGCTTGTTGAATGCGTTATAATTAGGGATTATAAGGGCATTTGTTATGGTGTCTAGCTAGAAAAAACCCACTATAGTGAGCGTGAGTGGTTTTTTATTTTTTTTACCCGTGGAATGTCAAATGATTCAATGGAATCTTCAAAATTAACATTTCAAGTGTATTAAAAGATTTACTAATCAAACACCTTATCAATTTTAACAATTAAGTTTCGATTCGAATTCAAATTCCAGTTCTAATTTCATTTTCAATTACTATTATTAACAACATATTCTACGAACCAAATGATCCCTAACGTTTTTTTAATTTTAAATTCTCTTATCATAAATGGGTCGTTTCCTCTAGCGTCACCTTTCAAAGTTTAGTAACTAAATTTATTATTCAACGAATTACAATTAAGGTTAATACAGTAGACTAGTCACATTTTGTTTGTTTTCTTTTTTCTTTTTTTTTTTTTAATTAAGAAAGGATCATCTAATAGGCTTTGCCTCTGTCACGGGTCATTGACCCCAATGGTAGTCTTGTTTAATTCTTTTCTAATCGTTTATTTAATTATTTTAACAACTGATATACAGAGACCAAGAATTCAAAACTTCCACTCCCAACGGTAATGACAACGGGTCGAACGAGATACAGAAATCACCACTCGTACGCTCGTCGGGCTCCCTAAACGGGTTGTAGGATACAGGCGACACCACCCACAATCGGTTTAGACTCCAAAGATAACCTTCCTATACTGCCAAATAAAGGAATAGCAATGGAGAAATAGGGTTCTACACAAGAAGAAAAAAATCTAAATATTTCCGGATGCTTCATTCATTCGTTGATCCCATACATAAAGGAAAACTAAGAAAATACGTGGCCACTACTACTGAAAATAAGGATCACTACTTAAAGTAAGGGCCACCACTAATGAAAATAAGGAACACATGATTGACATGAAATAAAATAACATAATTCAGAAAATAAATAAATAAAAAAAAGACAACGTGGGGCGGTGGCTATGCATGGAGATCACGTAGCTCCTTGGATCAACGAAACCCACACGACTTTAATCGAATCTTCTTCCACGTCCGACTCGATCAGCTGCAACATTTATTAACGGCTACCTCATTCAAATCCTCGATCGTGTGTCCATCATTCCCGCCATCATGAAAAGAGTTTGTCTTCAAACTCGGAAGGGGATCTTCGGGATCATAATATGGCTGCAAGTCGACGACATTGAATGTGGAAGAAACGTTCGAATCATCCAGTAATTCGACCTTATAGGCGATGTCGTTGACCTTAGCAAGCACTCGAAAAGGACCATCAGAGCGGGCATTAAGCTTCGAACGCCTCTTCGCAGGAAAACGTTCTTTACGAAAGTGAATCCAAACTAAGTCACCGGGCTGAAATACAAGACTATGACGACCCTTATCCACGCGACGCTTGACTCGCTCATTCATCTGCTCAATTCACTGCCGGACAGTGTCATGAATGGTTTGTATGTTAACGGCCATTTGATCCCCCTCAGAACTAAAACAATTAGCAATATCAACCACAGCCAAATCAATTGGTGCACATGGATTGTTATCATAGACGATCATGAAAGGACTATAACCCGTGGTTTTGTGAGGTGCGCGATTGTATGCGAACTCAGCGTGAGCTAGTAAGTCATCCCATTGCTTAACGTTGGTCTTAATTAAAGATCGTAAAAGCACGCCCAACGTCCTGTTCGTCACTTCCGTCTGGCCGTCAGTCTGGGGGTGGCTGGAAGTACTATATTTAAGCTTAGTACCCAACCTCTTCCACAAAGTCATCCAAAAATGACTCAAAAATTTAACATCACGATCGCTGACAAGAGTCTTTGGCAAGCCATGCAAGCAAACAACCTCCTGAAAATACAAATTAGCAATTTGAATTGCATCATAGGTGGTGTGACATGCGAGAAAATGGGCCATCTTAGAGAAGCGATCCACCACAACGAGGATAGAGTCCTTGTTACGTTTGGTGCGGGGTAGCCCCGTAATGAAGTCGAGCCTGACATCCTCCCAAGGAGCATTCGGAACAGGTAGCAGCATATAGAGCCCATGTGGAGAGGAACGACTCTTGGCGTGGTGGCACGTAGCACATCGCCGGATTAAATGTTCAACATCGCGCGCCAATTTGGACCAGAAAAAATGTTGCTTCACCATCATTGTGGTCTTATCAGTGCCGAAATGACCCGTTAACCCGCCTCATGAACTTCTTTAATCACAGACTCCCGTAGACTAACTTTGGGAATACAAAGCCGGGTCCCTTTAAAGAGGTACCCATCTAGTATATGAAATCACGAACTGCTTGGTGTTGGCATCGGATGAAAAGATCCCCGAATTCAAGATCAGTAGAATATGTATCTTTAATGGCTTCAAACCCCACAAATCTAGGAAACAGTGTATGCAAGAGCAGGTACTTCGAGATAGCGCATCGGCACCTTTGTTCAATTTTCCCGACTTATGCTGAATGGTGAAAGTAAAAATCTGAAGAAACTCAACCCACTTAGCGTGATGTGGTTGTAGTTTATGCTGCCCTTGAATGTACTTGAGCGCCTCATGGTCAGAATGGAGTACGAATTCCTTAAAGATCAGGTAATGTTGCCATCAGGGCACAAATAATTGCATAAAACTCCTTATCATACGTAGAATACCTTCGTTTAGCATCGTTGAATTTTTCGCTAAAGTATGCCAACGGACGACCACGTTGGGTGAGAACTGCCCCTATCCCGACACCGGAAGCATCACACTCTACTTCAAACACCTCCTCGAAACATGGCAGAGCTAGAACCGGAGTGATGATAATTGGCGTTTAAGTTCTTCAAAAGCATGTTGGTCCTGATCATTCCACTCAAAATGTTTAAGTTTGGTAAGTTCAGTCATGGGCGCCACAACTGTGCTGAAATTCCGCACAAAACGACGATAAAACGAAGCTAGCCCGTGAAAGTTGCGAATCTGTGAATGGACTGCGGGGTGGGCCAATCACGAATAGCCTAAACTTTCTGCTCGTCAACCCGAATCCCTTGGCCAGAGACCAAATAACCCAAGAACGTAACTTGGGGTGAGAAGAACTCGCACTTCTCTTGATTGCCAAATAATGTTCCTTGGCGAGGACCTCAAACAGTTGTCGCAAATGGTCGCAATGCTCTTGCTCCGTTTTACTATAAATCAAAATATCGTCAAAATACACCACAATAAATCGCCCAATGAACGGTTTGAGCACGTGGTTCATAAGACGCATGAACGTGCTCGGTGCATTCGAAAGCCGAAAGGCATGACGAGCCACTCATACAATCCATCCTTGGTTTTAAAAGCATCTTCCACTCGTCTCCTTCGAAGATTCGTATTTGATGGTACCCGCTCCTCAGATCCACTTTAGAAAAAATTTGCGAACCATGTAACGCATCAAGCATATAATCAAGCCTTGGTATAGGGAATCGATATTTAATGGTGATCTTGTCATGGTTCTACTATCACAACACATCCTCACTCACTATTTTTCTTTGGTACCAATAGGGTCGGTACTGCACATGGGCTAAGAGACTCCCTAATAAGTCCTTTCTCCAACAGTGCATCTACTTGTTTGCGAATCTCAGTGGTCTTTTGGGGGTTCGATCGGTATGCGGGTTATTGGGTAAGGCGGCCCCCGGAAGAAGATCGATTTTGTGCTGGATTGAACGGAGTGGGGGTAAGCCGGATGAGATTTCTGCAGGGAAAACATAGGCGTAGGCTTCAAGCAAAGATGGTAACATGGGGTGTGGGGTAGTTAGGACTGGCTCAGTTTCATCATCTAGTCGAATAAAATAAGTTCTTAGTGGAAAGAACTCATGTTGTTCGGCTTTCAACAAAGTGGTTAAGGGCATTTGTTTCTTGGGTGGGCTCAAGGGTTGCATGGGGGTTAAGGTGATTTTTCGGGTATCATGAGTAAAGGAGTAGGTATTCAAGTAGCCATCGTGCATGACCCGCTTATCAAATAACCATAGGCGGCCCAGCAAAACATGACATGCATCCATAGGAATTACGTCACACCATATTCGATCCTCATACTTCCGACCGATACTTATAGAAAGCAGAATTCGACATGAAACTTGTAAACCCTTACCTGGATTCAACCACTGGATAACATAAGGATCCGGATGCGGCTCAGTCTGTAAGTTCAACTTTGTTATTAGTGTTTGCGAAGCGACGTAGTGCAACTTCCCCGTCGATGATCAAAGTACAGACCTTGTGATCGATAGTACATCGTGTATGAAAGATAGCCTCGCGCTGTTGGTTTCCGTCTTGCTGGGGTATACTGTTCTGGGCTCGGCGGACGACTAATACTTCTCTTTCATCGGGGCCCAATATAGTTTCTTCTAGAGAGTCTGACAGTGGAACAACATCCACCCCATCAGAAAAGGTCCACGAGTCATCCACGGATTCGAAGTCGGCTAGGGTTACCATCTTTTTGTTCGGGCACTCGGAGGCAATATGGCCTAGGCCTTGACAACGAAAACAACGATGTGGGGGCCTGGGCTGAGGTAGAGGGTTCTCGGTTGGAATGTTAGGTTTAGGTTGGGTGGTAGGCTTCTGGGGAATAGTGGGTTTAGGGTTTGGTCGAGAAAAAATGGTTTTGCCTTTGGCTTTGTGCTGCAAATCAACTTTATGAGCCAGCATCGACAGTTCTTCTAGAGTGGCGTAGGGGTACAATTCGACTACATTGGCAATGTGGGCATCCAATCCTCCCAAATACCGAACCAGGGTCTGCGGTTCGTCTTCGGGTAGGTCACACTTCATGATCAGGTATTCGAACTCCCGCGTGTACTCCTCGGCAGAACGACCAGATTGTTTGAGGTTGTGGAGTTGTGAAAAACTCGCCTGTATATAATAAGATGGCAGGAACTTCTCCTTCAACAATCGCTTCATCTTTGCCCAATCCTTCACCTTACCTTTGCCTGCTCGTTCCCGTTTTGTGCACACATTAGCCCACCATGTTGACGCATACTTTCGCAACTTCAAGGCGAGGACCTTAACTTTTTTGGCTTCGGTGGTCTGTCGATAGTCAAAGACACGTTCCACCGTGCGGATCCAGTCAACAAATTCATCAGGATCCAACCGTCCATCGTACTCCGGAATGTTCACTTTGATATCCCGCGAGTAAGATGAATCGGAACCTTTCCTTCCGCCAGTTCCAGATCCACGAATGGATAAGTTGTCTTCTTCATCACCACTATCTTCATGTTCAGATGTTTCCTTGCGATTTACCGACAATTCTTTGATCTGCTCCTGCATAAGTTTCATTTGCTCAACCATCGCTAATTTTTCAGCCTCCAAAGTTTCGATGACCTTCTTCAATTCGGTACTGCTATGGGTATCCATGATGTTAAAATCCTAAGCTCTGATACCAAGATGATATACCGATACCAAGAATTCAAAACTTCCACTTCCAACGGTAATGACAACGGGTCGAACGAGATACAGAAATCACCTAAACGGATTGTAGGATACAGGCGACACCACCCACAATCGGTTTAGACTCCAAAGATCACCTTCCTATACTGCCAAATAAAGGAATAGCAAAGGAGAAATAGGGTTCTTCACAAGAAGAAAAAAATCTAAATATTTCTGGATGCTTCATTCATTCGTTGATCCCATACATAAAGGAAAACTAAGAAAATACGTGGCCACTACTACTGAAAATAAGGACCACTACTGAAAGTAAGGGCCACCACTAATGAAAATAAGGAACACATAATTAACATGAAATAAAATAACATAATTCAGAAAATAAAATAAATAAAATAAATAAAAAAAAAGACAACGTGGGGCGGTGGCTATGCATGGAGATCACGTAGCTCCTTGGATCAACGAAACCCACATGACTTTAATCGAATCTTCTTCCACGTCCGAATCGATCAGCTGCAACGTTTTATTAACGGCTACCTCATTCAAATCCTCGATCGTGTGTCCATCAACAACTCTATTTTTTTTCATAACTTAACCACCTTATCAATTTAACTTACAAGATTTTAAATTTATAGCATAGGATCTTTTATTTTCTATTATGTATTTAGATAGATCTACAGTTAAACGATTACCCAGTGATAATTAGGCTCTATTATATTATCTACATTGTATAAAATAAGATCTTGCTATATTAAAATTTTCCAATAGGATAAAAAACTAGGGAAAGCCATCAATCAGATATATATGTTTATCTAAAATTATCACAACATTTAAGGTCTACCAAAATTAAGATGGCAAGCCAAGCCAAATTATTAGGTTTCATAATTAGTTTGGTGTTTGTTCGATCGTTATTGTTTAAATAGAAAAGGATTTGAATTTTAAATAGATGAGAAAATAAATTGTGGCACAACTCAGAAAGAAATTTTTCAAAATTCATGACCACCACCACCTTTAAATCGATCAATGTCACCACCTTAAAACCACTGCCGAACACTTTCACTGTTTTCATTCCATACAGTTCTCTTAAAGGGTATTATTTTGAAATTTAACAATACAATAACAAAAAATACAGTGATCTTTTTTTTCTTTTAGAGTATTCATTTTTTGGCTAATGAAATAACAAGATTAAAGAATCTTGTTTTGCTGATACTTAGATGTCGGGCCGCATGATTCTTATACTTCTCAAATAACCCCTCAATTACGGATTTTCCGAAATGAGAAACCAACAATGGTTCTGTAAAAGCTCTCACTGCTTTTGCTGCATTTTCCCCATGTATTTGGCTAAGCTCATCAGAATCATTTAAATTTTTGTAATCTGTGTCTTGTGGATCCCAATTTACTTGAGAAGTAGTCAAGCTTACAAGAGAAAACGATCCCTCATTTTGTATAACATTCATAACTTCTTCCTCACATGGATAATAAATTGGGACATTGAATGACTTAACATCAGCCTCTTGAACCAGCCCCTGTGAATATGTAGGTAGATGTTGAATCAAAGTGGAATAACCAAAAGCTCATAACAAAATAGTAATTGATAGTTTTGAGGTATAACTTCTTGTACCTCTTTGACCATGTCAAGAAGTGATTGTGCAAGTAGCTCCCACACTAGACAACCATCATCGCTGGTTGGATCGGCAACACTTCGACCAACAAGTGTTAAAACCATACGCCCACCGCAAACAATTTCCTGAGAGCGCATTTGTAAAAAATTTGTGAAGTCGAGTTTAAATTGCTTCCTATAAGCTTGAAACACATTTGGATGACTTGTTTTTGCCATGTATATATTTAACGTGTTACATTCAAGGCCTTGAGGTACCTATAAGATATTGACACACTCATTTTATCATTGATAAACCTTTTTAGTAGACATATATATGTGTAATAAATGGATGGCTAATATTAACCTATAAAGCAAACCTGAGAAAGCCAATGAACACTATAGGAGGAGTGAACAAGGTGTAAACTTTGGTCCGGAAAGAGTCTACCATAGAAAGAACCGGGAACCGCTGAAACAAAACAAGAGGCTGAATTTTCTCCATTCTCCTTCTTAAGCGTTGCGTAAAAGTCAGGTAACAATTTGAAAAGGGTATTGAAATCATTTCCAAGGAGGTCATTTAAGCATACTTGAAACTGTGGTGGTTTATGATTATTTTCTTTACAAACCTCAATGACTATATTCATTATGTTGGATGCAACCAATAGTGTATTTTTACTTGAGGAGCATCCTAGATCTGCTATCATGAAGCAGGGACATGAGAATAAATCATGATCAGAAATACTTTTGATTGTATGCTTTAGAACCGGTAGTGTTTTATGTATCACAGTTTCCTGAAAAGAGAATATAAACTTGTATATTAGTTTGGATGTCATAATTAAACGAGTACTTAAGTTGTTTCAGAGTGAATAATCTTCCCATAATAATTAACAATGGTAGTTGAAGCCTCATACATAGAATCTTATTCTGATTTTGGATTGTAAAAATATGAACTCCAATTCAGCTAACTTTTGGTTTAGAAATGTAACTTTATTTTGTTTGGTGACTGAAATTTTAATTGTTCTTTGCAGACGGTATAGTTATACAGAAGTAACGTTGGTACAAGTTGTTAACTTAATATAAATATTTGGTTATGAAGTATATTTAAATATAATTTCTTTTAATTCTTTTATAAAAAGTATGTTAGCTTAACCATCTTTTAGCTCCTTTATATAAGATTAAAAAGAATATAGAAAAAAGAATAATCTAGACACATTTTCTACATCCTTACGAAAGGAAAAAAAAATGATTACTTTGCTTGTTGGTAATCTTGTTATTTAAGAAAGCTAACAATTTTTCCACGTGATCCCTGCATTAACGGCACAAATCAATATAAGAACTAAAATCAATGTGAATTTGACCCCTACTTCATTTTCTTTTTCCTTTTCAAAGGGTGGTTTTGTATCATTACCTCATTGGTTTAGTCTTATTGTATTACATGACTCTATTTCATCAATAACTTGTATCTAGTGTATTAGTTTAATCTTCATAAACCCTTAATATTTCAAGTGTTAAGTTAACGTTTAAATAAATATAATTTATATAAATCAAGTATCTGTTCCAACACTCGATTACTTTTCTAGCTGTTATAAAAAAAAAGGTTAATATCATTAAGAGTATTCAGAGTAGGTAACTCATTTTTATGTGAGTATGTATCCTATATTATAGAAGATGATTGTGAGTGGTTGTGAGTGAAAAATAGATAAAATTTATGGGAGTTGTATCATGGATCCTCATATTTGGGAAAACACGATATAGCCCCTATATAAATTTTTTAATATTTTTCAAAGTAGTTATGGATGGAATAGAAAGAAAATATTATCTAACTAAAAGATAGTGAGAAAAATTAAAGTTTTTAATGTAAATATGAAGATGGAGATGATAAATTAATGTGAACGCTCTAACAAAAACATCTTAGTTTCCTATTTACATTGGGAAAAATTGCCCAACCCAATTTCATATATTAAAATTTCTTAATATGTCAAAAACACAAAAATGTCTATCAATCTAATTTTGTTTCTTTCACGCACAATCATTAGTCAGTTGCTGTGGCTATACGGTGTCATTTAATTTTCTTCGGTCTATGTGGTTGACACAAGCTTTTTTTATTTTCATCGGATTTTTTTCGTTTTATAAGCTATTGTTTTATTTTCCTTGTTTTCCCATTTCATGTGTATTGTGTGTGGTATGATATCATTGCCAATGGATGTGGGTGATTGGTTATGCCAGGTGAAAAATCACCGAGTTCAGAGGTTTATTTTGCTCATCAGGTTCGGGGATGGTGTTCCCACAAAGGCCGGGTTTCAACCAGACTCCCACCATCCCCGGTCACGACTCCATGCCCTCTAAGATATATTTGTATAAGTATTATTCAATTCGGTTCCAGCTCCCTGCTAGCCCGTTTCTTACTTTCTTTAAACAGAATCTTTCTTTACTAGTATAAAAGTCTAATTTTACTGTATACAATTCCTAAACATATTACTAACACGATATTTACAACAATGACTTGTTACCCATAAATTAAGTGAAAAATCGATCAAGTGACATTCAAATAAAAAATCTTTAAATCTGTACCATTTTTTTCGTAAAATTTAAGGGCGAGAAGATATTACTTCAAAATATTTTTTTCACATACCAAAATTGGTTTGAGAAACCCTCTTTCTGTATTTTTTTACACGTGACTTTTTCTGTTTTTTAAAATTCTTTAGAGACTACAATATACGGAGATTGAATTAGAGACTTTTCAGGAAAGTACGAAAATGTATAGATTTTTTTTATAATATTAACCCTTATAGAAACTAGCATGACTTTAAATCACTTAATTAATAATGAAACGATATCTTATTTTATTAAAATTTATATAAAACTATCCAAACTGATAAGAGCACAACCTAAACTACCAAAAAAAATTTAATAATTAATTTCGACGGTCACAAAAGCAACGGATTGATTCGGCTCGTGGAACTCGTATTTTTATACCCGAAATGCACCACCAGAGGGCCAGCAACGGTGTTGTCATCCAACCCGAAGGAACCCCTTATATATATAATGTGTGTAATCGCTAATCGCCTACTAATCAAGAGTGTATGAAAGCTCACCTGAAGTAATGAGTTAGTGGCATAGCTCGATTCCCCATCGCCAGTGTTCATGTGTAGGATGTTTGCAACTTCCATGGTTGTCTTTCGATCAATCTTCTCCTGCTTCATTTTCTTCATATTATTGTTCATAATTGTTCTTACTTCCACAAGTGGATAAATTATTTAAACTCTCACATGTCAGATGGTCATCTAAAGATTTGCCAGTGAAGAAGGCTATGAAAAACGCTATATAATAATTTATCTTACTGGAAAGGTGTATCACACATTATATATTAATATTAATAACAATCTTTCCTAAATAGTAAAGTTTAATGATTTTTAGTTCTGTAAATGAACCGAACGTTCATGAATTATTCGCGGGAACTTCGTTCTAAATTTTTTGTTCATTCAATTAACGAACAAACATGAACATATGTTTTGTTCGTTCATTTGTGTTCGTGAACATTCGTTTATATTCGTTCATATATGTTCATTTATGTTCGTTCATTTACGTTCATTATGTTCGTTTATTTACGTTTGGTTATGTTCATTTGTTTACGTTTGTTCGTTTATGCATTGAAACATAATTTCGTGTACATATTTTTTTATGGTTTTTTAGATGAGTCATTATGGATCATGTATATTTGAACCAGTAAGTTGCATGTGTGTTTAAGTGAATTATGACATGTTAGATTTATTCGTTTGTGTTCATTAATGTTTGTATGTATTCATTTGTGTTTGTCAATATTATATTCATCTACTTTTGTTCATTTGTGTTCGTTTACGTTCATGAACTGTTCGTTTAGCTTTGTAACGAACGAACATGAGCGAACACGTATATTTCCATTTTTTAATGAACGAACATGAAAAAAAAATTATTTTCGATTATGTGTTCGTGTTCGTTTAAAGTTAAATGAACAAACACGAACATACTGATGTTCATTTTCGTTCGGTTCATTTACCAGCCTAACAATTTTCAAAAATCATTTAACTTTTTTGTTTTTTTAAACATACAACACTCACTATGTCATCTTCTAAAGACATTTTTCATATTGTTGAAAGACAAACTTTCATGAACTGTAATCGAGGGGTATTCTTGGAATTTGCTGTTAAGTTTACCAAAAAGTCTTTTTTTAAGAGTTTTTTTTTTTTTGAGTTTGCCAAAAGTCTTTTTCTGAAGAGTTTTTTTTTTTTTTTTTTTTTTTTTTTTTTTTTAAAAAAAAAGGGGTTGTGGAAAAATATTTATTGAAATATGTGATATAAAATTTATTTTGTTATAATATCACAATAATTAACACAAGATTAGTGTTATAACCTTAAGAACTTTAAAGAGAATTGCAAGAGCAAAAGAAGAGAAATGTATAACTTATGAAAGTGTATACAAGTGGTGCATCTTCTCCTCTACATTGAGGTGGTATTTATACTACAAAGATCAATCATTTTGGTAGACAAGTAAAACTATTTAGCATAGTAAACTTATCTATAAGTTTGACAAAGAGTTCATCCACTTGCTATGGTAATAATTCATAATACTCCCCCTTGGATGACACTTTTCAAACTTCAAGAGTTTAAGTACTGCCTCATTAAAAACCTTGCTAAAGAAAAACCAGTGGGAAAAAACCTTAGCTAAGGAAAAAAGAGTGCAGCTTATAACTCCCCCTCAAATTGTCTTCTGTAGATCATCACATTGTGTGTACGTGCCGCATGCCAATATCATAAACATGTTTTCTGAAAGTTGTTTTTGGAAGTGCCTTTGTGAAAAGATCAGCTGAATTATTGCTAGATTGAACGTATCTCATTTCAACTTGTTTATCTTTAATAAGGTCTTGAGTGTATGAAAAGAATCTTGGTGGTATATGTTTTGTTCTGTCACTTTTGATATACCCTTCTTTCATTTGTGAGACACAAGCTGCATTATCTTCATAGATTGGTGTTGCATTTCTATCTTTCTCCAATCCACAAGAAGTTAATATAAGTTGTGTCATAGATCTTAACCATACACATTCTCTTGAAGCTTCATGTAGTGCAATGACTTCAGCATAATTTGAGGATGTCGCAACGAGTGTTTGTTTCTGAGAGCGCCATGAAATCGCAGTTCCTCCATTCTTAAATATGTATCCCGTTTGAGATTTTGCTTTATGAGGATCAGATAAATAACCTGCATCTGCATAACCAACCAACCCTTCTTTTGAATTATTAGGATAAAACAAGCCTAAATCAATAGTACCTCGAAGATATCGAAAAATATGTTTAATCCCATTCCAGTGTCTTTTAGTAGGGGCTGAACTAAATCTTGCTAACAAATTAACTGCAAAAGAAATGTCAGGTCTCGTACAGTTAGTAAGATACATAAGAGCTCCAATTGCACTGAGATATGGTATCTCTGGACCAAGGACCTCTTCATTATCTTCGCAAGGACGAAATGGATCATTATCAACATTGAGTGATCTAACAACCATCGGTGTGCTTAAAGGATTTGCTTTGTCCATATTGAAACGCTTTAAGAGTTTCTCAGTATAAGTCGACTGATGTACAAGTATTCCATTATGCATATGTTCAATCTGCAAACCAAGACAATATTTGGTTTTTCCAAGGTCTTTCATTTCAAATTCTTTCTTTAAAAGAGCAATTGTTTCATTAATTTCCTTTTGCGTCCCAATTATATTTAGATCATCAACATACACAGCTATGATCACATATCCTGATGTTGTCTTCTTAATGAAGATGCATGGACAAATAAGGTTACTTGTGTATCCTTTACTTGTCAAATAATCACTCAAACGATTATACCACATCCGTCCAGATTGTTTGAGTCCATACAAGGATCTTTGTAATTTGATGGAATACATTTCCTTAGGCTTTGAGTTTAATGATTCGGGGAATTTAAAACCTTCAGGAATTTTCATATAGATGTTACTATCTAGTGATCCATACAAGTAAGCTGTGACAACATCCATAAGACGCATCTCTAAATTTCTAGAGACTGCAAAGCTGATTAAGTATCTAAAGGTTATTGCATCCATAACAGGGGAGTATGTTTCCTCATAATCAATCCCTGGCCTTTGTGAAAAACCTTGAGCTACAAGTCTAGCTTTATACCTTGTAACTTCATTTTTCTCATTTCGTTTTCGTACAAAAACCCATTTGTACCCTACAGGCTTTACGGACATAGGAGTAATAACAATAGGTCCAAACACCTTTCGTTTGTTAAGTGAATCTAATTCAGCTTGCATAGCTCCTTTCCATTTATCCCAATCATGTCTATTTTGACAGTCACTAACTGATTTTGGTTCAGGATCATCATCTCCACTCATGATGTCACTTGCTACGGAATAAGAAAATATTTCATCAATACCTTCCATTTCATCTTGATTCCATAAGATATGTGTGTGACCATAGTTAATTGATATTTCTTTGTTAGTTTCATCCAAATCCTCCTCATGAGAGGTTTTGGTATTAAGCGTTTCATCAAGATCATTCACTTTATTGTCAACTTCCTTTTCATGAGTTTTTCTTTTTCGAGGATTTTTATCCTTGGAACCGATTGGTCTTCCTCGTTTCAAACGTCTCTGAGATTCATGAGCCATTGTGTTATCTATTTGCTTATTTGGAATCTCAACTCGAGCTGGAGCATTAGCAGCTGGTATATGAGACTTAGTAACTCTGCTTGTATCAGTAAATGCATCAGGTAATTGATTTGCAATTTCTTGCAAGTGTATTATCTTTTGAACCTCTGTCTCACATTGTTTAGTTACTGGATCAAGATACAATAATGAAGGAACATACCATGATACATCATTTTCTTGTTTTTTCTTTTCTCCCCCTAATGCCGGGAAAACTGACTCGTTAAAGTGACAATCAGCAAAACGTGCTGTAAATACATCACCCGTTAAAAGTTCAAGATATCTTATGATGGAAGCTGATTCATATCCAACATATATTCCCAACCTTCTTTGAGGACCCATTTTTATATGTTGTGGTGGTGCAATAGGGACGTATACAGCACACCCAAAAATTCTAAGGTGGGAAATGTTTGGCTCATTGCCAGAAACAAGTTGTAAGGGAGAGTATTTAAGATTTGCACTTGGTCTCACACGAATTAGTGATCCAGCATGAAGAATTGCAGACACATGGAGTTTTGTCCTCATTATTAATGGTCTAGCTATTAGTTGTAGACGTTTGATTAACGACTCAGCTAAGCCATTTTGTGTGTGTACATGAGCAACAGGGTGTTCAACAATAATTCCTACAGACATGCAATAATCATTAAAAGCATGTGATGTGAATTCACCAGCATTATCAAGTCTCACCCTTTTAATAGTATAATCAGGAAAATGTGCTCGTAATTTGATAATTTGTGCAAGAAATTTTGCAAATGCTACATTACGAGTTGATAACAAACAGACATGAGACCATCTACTTGACGCGTCTATCAAAACCATAAAGTATCTGAATGGTCACATGGTGGATGAATTGGCCCACATATGTCTCCTTGAATTCTTTCAAGAAACAGAAGTGATTCCTTTTCAATTTTTACAGGCGAAGGCCTTGTAATTAATTTCCCAAGAGAACAAGATGTACACAAAGGAATTTTATTCGATTGTGGGATCTTTTGATATTTCAATGGGTGCCCATGAGTGTTTTCAATTATTCTTCTCATCATTGTAGATCCTGGATGGCCTAATCTGTCATGCCATAAGTTAAGTGTTTCAGGATCACAAATTTTTCTTTAACTGCCATATATGCCTGAGGCACATTAATGTGTGTATAATGTAAACCAGACTGAAGCATTGGCAGTTTTTCTAATATTCGATCTTTGCTTATGATATGCAAATATTTTTCACTATCAACAGTCTTTGACTGAGTATCATATCCATTATGATATATGTTTTTAAAACTCAACAGATTTCTTGTTGATTTTGGGGAAAATAAAGCATTTTCTATTATAAGCTTTGTACCATTTGGTAATGCTAAATTAGCTTTTCCCACTCCTTCTATCAGGTCTGTAGGTCCTGATATTGTATTAATGATTCCTTTTGTTGGTTTAAGCTCAAAAAAATATTTCTTAGACCTAAGTATAGTATGTGTGGCTCCACTATCCGCTATACATATATCTGCTTCATTTGTTTGATCTTGCGCTCCAATGATGTTCATTTTAATCTTGAAAGTATAAAAAAAATTAATAAGTGAATAACGACGATATTGTTATATTTTAACGAGAACTTTATTTAATTGAAAGAAAACATTACATGAAGAAAAATACATAATTAATAAATATGAAAACACTTAATTGTTGCATATAACTATTATGGTCAAGCAACATGTGTTTCAGAGTTCCATGTCAAAGTCTGCAGTGTTCAACTCAACGTTGAGATTATCAAAATTATCAACATGGTTCACTTCCTTCTCTTTCCTTTTAAGAGAGGCTTGGTATAGCTCACATAAATGTGGAGCTGTGCGACAAGCCTTTGACCAGTGGTTTGTGCTACCACATCTAAAACAGGAAGTGCCATTGTTTTTGGACCTACCAGCTTCATTCCCTTTGTGTTGGTTAAAATTGTTATTTTGTGGAGCGTGGTAATTGATTGTTCTTTGATTTCTACCACGGCCATATCCACGGCCACGACCACGTCCACGACTATAAAAGTTACCTCGGTAATTATAATTACCCTTGAAAGAATGGTTGCGACCATTAGGGTAACTTTTATCAACAGAACCACGACCACGACCTCTTCCCCACTTTCTTCCAGAGTTTTTAGTAGCAACATTAACTTCTGGAATTGCTAATGATCCCGTGGGACGAGCTTGATGATTTTTCATCAAAAGTCATTATTTTTTTCTGCTACAAGGAGGAATGAATTTAAATCAGAATATCTTTTAAACTTTTGCAACCTATATTGTTGTTGCAAGTTTATATTTGATGCATGAAATGTGGAGAAAGTTTTCTCCAACATATCTTCCTCAGTAACATTTTGTCCACAGAATCTGAGGGTCGAGCATATCCTGAACAAAGCAGAGGTGTACTCGTTTACCTTTTTGAAATCCTGGAACCTGAGATTGTTCCATTCATCTCTAGCAGTGGGAAGCAGAACTTCCCTTTGGTGATCAAATCTGCTTTTTAAATCTTTCCATAAAATATATGGATCTTCACAATTTGAATATTCAAATTGTAACATTTCATCAATATGCTTATGTAAAAAGACATCAGCTTTCGCTTTGTCTTGTTCCGAGCAAGCATTTCCCTTTGTATAGTTTCTAAGACACCCATGGATTTAAGATGTCTTTTTACGTGGGCCGTCCACGGCATATAGTTTTCTCCATTGATATTAAGAGCCGGGAATTCAATTTTTGCAATGTTCGACATTTTTGTTTGCTAAACAAGAATTAAGCAAATAGTAAGATAATTATTAGAATCCATATATATCAATAAGCATTGCGATACAATAAAGCGGTAGAGCTATAAACAAATATAGAAATAAGAAAAGTTTAAATTCTTCAGGTGGTAGTTCAGCAATGGGGATAAGAATTAAAATGAGCATTATGGTTGCCAGTACTAAAACCGGGTGTATCATCTTTGAAAAGTTGCCTTGGATAAACTTGAGAAAAGAGATAATCTGTTTATTGAAAATAGGTTGATAGTGGTCAATTTATAGTTTAAAATTATAACCGTTTTGTAACGGCTATGTACAACGGCTATATAACCGTTTATAACGGCTAATAACCGTCGTGTGTGTATATATCGACAACAGTTTTAAATAAAATAGATAAGTATAATATTATGTTATAAAAACATGTATGTAGTTTATAAAAACAATAGAGAATAAGAACGACATGTTAGAATAAGACGTTAGTACGAATAAACATAATCAAAATGTTAGTTGTATAAAGTTAGTTGACATATAAAAAAATGTTAGTTGCATAACTAAAGAAAAAGTTAGATGCATAAGTAAATGTTAGTTGCATAAGTAAAAGTTAGATGCATAAATAATATGTTAGATGAATAAGTAAAAGTTAGTTGACATAAAATAAAATGTTAGTTGCATAATCAAAAGTTAGATGCATAAATAAAAGTTAGCTTGTTAGTAGTCCCATGGTTATCAAGATGTCCATAATATGATCTCCTTTATGCTTATTTTATTTATCTTAGTTATCTTCTCAATATAAGATATTATATATTATTACTTAATGAAGTCCTTACCTTAATTAATGGATGACTTTGTGTTTTATTGATCTTCTTGATTAGAGTTTAAGAGCTCTCGTGCTGATAACGTGTTATAATATCATAATAATTAACACAAGATTAGTGTTATAACCTTAAGAACTTTAAAGAGAATTGCAAGAGCAAGAAGAAGAGAAATGTATAACTTATGAAAGTGTATACAAGAGGTGCATCTTCTCCTCTACATTGAGGTGGTATTTATACTACAAAGATCAATCATTTTGGCAGACAAGTAAAACTATTTAGCATAGTAAACTTATCTACAAGTTTGACAAAGAGTTCATCCACTTGCTATGGTAATAATTCATAATATATTTAGTAATATGGGTTTTCTCTTTATATTTTTTTTATTTTTTAATATATTTTCTTTTAAATAATTTACACTATTATATTGTAAAAAAAGAGAAACCAACCTATAATTCCTCTCAACTTTCAAGACATGAAGATTCTGTTAATGACGAACTCAAGCCGTCTCAGTGTTGCCAATAATTACTTTGTAAAATTGTTGTTCAAAAAATTACTTTGTAAAAGCAACAGGGCCGGCCCTAAGGGTGGCGGGGTGAGCGACCGTCAAGGCACGATCTCTTCTGATGCTCGAAATTTATAAAACAAATTTTTATTATATATATTTGTTAAAAGCCCCGTATACATAGTTAAACACTTAAACTCACCAGGCTTAACAAACTCATTAACATTTTAATTATTTTAAGCCTAACAAACATTAGAGCTCATTAATATTTTATTTATTCTAGCACACTGCCATTAATCTATTACTAGATTTTTAAACCCGTTTCAAAACTCAAACAAAATAACTTGTGATTTGGGGAGGCAGTAAAAGAACGATCGGAACACAGGCGATCAGAGCAATCGATTGATCGAACTAGGCTCTCGTTTTTTCTACTCGTACAGGGCTCAAAATTTTATATATTAATTATTCACTTTATATAATAAAGGGCCCGTTTTTCTATACTCGCCCAGAGCCCAAATTTTTTGACGATTCTCAGGGACGGCCCTGAAAAACAGTTCTTTGATTGATTTGCTGAATAACATAAACTTAAGAATCCACCGTTCCGTTTTCGAATACAATTAATATTTATATATTGATTTAATTACATAAATAGTCCATGTGGTTTATTCAAAATAGCAGGTTGGGGTATTAAGGGCTTTTTGTAACAAGTTGAGGTATTGCGTTTTCAATTTGTAACGAGTTAAGGTATTAAGACTAACATATGTTAGTATTTCTGTTAAGTTTAAATAAAATGATAAAAATACCATTTGAGGGACTATTTTTGTAATTTTATTGATCTCTTTTAGTTTAGGGACCATTTGTGTAATTAGCCATAATCAACCCCAACCCACCCTCCTATTGTCATCTTTTACTCCCATTTCAAACCACAAACACCATTCAATCCACCACCGCCATCGCCCACCATCATTCAACCCACTCTCATTTTAGACCATCACCGCCATTCAATCTACCACCGTGGCTGTCCATCATCATTCAAAGTTCAAACTATTGAATCTAACACATCGTCGCCCACCATCATTCAACCCATTCCTATTTCAGACCACCACCACCATCATAAAATCCTAGTTAATCATAAAAATACAAAGGGGTAAACATCGAAAACCTTAATCATCACCGAAAAACCTAAACTCGTCAACAAAAACCACCTAAAAACAAGATGTGGATGATGATAAGGGTGAAATCAGATGTGGTTTGTCCTGTTGGAGCTTCGATTTGGAGTATTTCGAGCTTCGCTTGATCTGGGTTTGTTACATGAGAGATGATGGAGATGGGTGGAGATGGTTGTAGATGGTGGCGATGGCTTTGTGGTGGGTGGTCACAATTAGGGTTTTACAGGGGAAAAGGGAAAGGGGATTTGGTGATGATGGTTGATGGCGATGATGATAAGGGTACCTGAGATGAATGGAGGTGGTGGGAGGGTATTGGTGGTGTGATGGCTGGTGGTGACGACCGACGATGATAGTGGTCTGAGGGTACCAGTGGTGTGAAGGTCGGCGACGGTGGTGTGAGGGTACCGGTGTTGTGATGGCCGGTGCTGATAGCCAACGACGATGGTGTGATGGGCGGTGGTGATGGTCAGCGACGGTGGTGGCGGTGGTGAAAGTATTGATTATTCTTCAAGGTGATATAATTCAATATACATATGTGTATACATATGTGTATATATGTGTGTATATATAGATATATTACTTTAATTTAATTACACAACTAGTCCCTCTAATTTACATAAATAATCCTATAACGTGAAAAGACTAAAATGCCCTTAAACTTAACAAAAAATCTAACATCTGTTAGTGTTAATACTCAAACTTGTTACAAATGAGTACTCAAACTTGTTACAAATGAGTACTTAAACTTGTTATTATTTTAGATAAACCACAGGGACCATTTATGTAATTAACTCTTATATATTTAAGAACCATTTTTATGGTTTACAATTATTTATTATAAGCATTATCATTAGAGTTAATTACACAAATGGTCCCTGTGGTTTATCGAAATAACAGGTTTGGGTATTATGGGTTTTTTTGTAACAGGTTAGGGTATTATGTTTTTAATTTTGTAACGAGAATAGGTACTAAGACTAACAATCGTTAATTATTCTGTTAAATTTCAATAAAATGACTAAAATGCCCTTTGAGGAACTACTTTTGTAATTTTATATCTCTTTTTTATCCAGGGACCGTTTGTGTAATTAACTATAACTTTAAAATACCCAACCCCACCCACCCATGTCTCTTTCAATGAATCAAACCACTACCAACGTTACTCACCATGGTTGTCGCCACCACCACCCCTATTACCGACCGTAGCTACCGCCCCACCATAACATTGGTCAACGTTTGTTTCAGACCCAAAACATCACTAAGTCCACTGTAGTCGCCCGTAACAAAAACCCCCAACCCACCCAATTCCGTCTCCCCCCACTCGCATTCAGCACTAAACCATCGTCACCGCCCCCCATCAACTGGTTGCACCCTTCCTTCTCCGACCACACCACCACAACCAGATCCAAACACATCGGTTGTTCCCCCCACCTCCCGTGACTTGTTCCCTAAAACCCAAATTAAACATTACCTAATTGGAAATTCTTAGCAACAGTGGTGGGTTTACTTGAGATGAATCGATGATGGATGGTGCCATGATGATGATGATGAGATGCGGATGATGGTGAGATGGCGCTGATGATGCGATGATGAAGATGGAATTGATAGTGGTGTTGTTTGATTTAAAGAGGAGGTAGTGGTGGTGAGGACGATGTGACGGGGTGGGGCCTGACGGTGGGGGCTGGCGGTGGTGGCCGACGGTGGTGGCAGGCGTGGGGCCCAATAGCGGGGGCTGGTGGCGGTGGTGAAATATTGAATATATATACACTATGTGTGTATGTGTATATATATAGTATGTGTTGTGTGTATATATAGCAAATTACAAAAACACTCCCTTATATATATTGAATGACACAAACAATCCCTTAAGTTACATTAGTAATCCTTCTAAAGTGGTTTAATAGAAAAATTAACGTCTGTTGGTGTTAATACCTTAACTCGTTACAATTTAAAAACACAATACCCCAACTTGTGACAAACCCAAACCTGTTATTTTCTACAAACCACAGGGATCATTTGCGTAATTAACTCTAATCATTATAAAGGTTGAATTGTCTAACATTAACACTGATATATAAATTATCTATTTACAAAAAAAAAATTACAACTAGCTTTTGTTTTTAAAAACACTCCCGCGCATTGATGACCTGTTTGACCAGTTGCAAGGATCAAGCTACTATTTCAAAATTGATCTGAGATCAGGTTATCATCAGTTATGGGTTCGGGAGGAAGACATCCCGAAGACGGAATTTCAGACTTGCTATGGGCACTACGAGTTCGCGGTAATGTCCTTTGTACTGACCAATGCTCCAGCAGTTTTCATGGAACTCATGAACCGGGTTTGCAAGCCTTATTTGGATAAGTTTGTCATTGTCTTCATTTATGACATACTAATCTACTCTCAGAATAAGGAAGATCATGAGGAACACTTGAGAATCATTCTAGATTTGCTGAAGAATGAACAACTTTATGCAAAGTTCTCAAAATGCGACTTCTGGATGCGGGAAGTGCAATTTCTTGGGCATGTGGTGAACGACAGGGGTATACATGTAGATCCTTTAAAGATTGAAGCAATCAAGGATTGGCCAACACTGAAAATGCCTACTGAGGTGCGACAATTCCTTGGTTTGGTGAGATATTACAGACGATTTATCGAAGGATTCTCAAGGTTGGCACAACCTTTGACTGCCCTAACTCACAAGGGAACCATCTACAAATAGGGCAGCAAAGAGGAATTAGCATTTCAAGTGCTTAAATACAAACTCTACAGCGCGCCGATCCTAGCCCTACCAGAGGGAATTGATGACCTCATTGTTTACTATGACGCATCCATCCAGGGTTTAGGATATGTACTGATGCAACGCAACAATATCATAGCTTATGCATCTAGACAGCTCAATGTGCATGAGAAGAACTACACAACGCATGATCTGGAACTAGGAGCTGTAGTGTTTGCCTTGAAGATCTGGATGTACTACTTATATGGAACCAATTGCATGATCTATACATATCACAAGAGCCTCTAGCACATATATGATCAAAAAGAGCTGAATATGCGTCACGGTGGTTAGAATTGCTTAATGATTACAACTGTGCAATCAAGTACCACCCAGGTAAAGCTAATGTGGTAGCCGACGCCTTCATTCGAAAGGAAACATCGAAACCTCATTGGGTGCGCGCGTTACAAATGACCGTCCACTCCGATCTGCAGTGCAAATCAAGGCTGCTCAATCTGAGGCCTTGAAAGTTCAGAATCTGAAGGCAGAATCCATGCGAGGCATGGAGAAACAATTAGAAATCAAGATTGATGGAATCCGTTATTTCATGGAACGGATCTGGGTACCACAGTATGGGAATTTACGAGAGCTGGTAATGGATGAAGCTCATAAGTCACGTTACTCAATTCATCCAGGTCAGACAAGACGTACCAAGATCTAAAGGAGTTTTACTGGTGGCCGAACATGAATGCTGAGATTGCCATCTACGTATGCAAATATCTAACTTGCTCTAAAGTCAAGGTGGAATACCAGAGACCATCCGGTTTACTTCAGCAACCGGAAATTCAGGTGTGGAAATAGGAGCAGATCTCGATGGATTTTATCATAAAGTTACATAGAACTCCTAGCGGATGCGATACCCTTTGGGTTATAGTAGATCGCTTAACAAAATCCACACATTTTCTGGCAATCCGAGAGAATGATAGAATAGAGAAGCTGACAAGAATTTATTTAAGGGAAATAGTCTCTCAGCATGGCGTGCCAATATATATCATATCTGATCGTGACGCTCGGTTTACTTCTCATTTATAGAAATCTTTGCAACAATCATTGGGAACGCGGCTGGATATGAGCACTGCGTATCATCCGCAAACCGATGGTCAGAGTGAGCATACGATCTAGACACTGGAAGACATGTTACGTGCCTGTGTGATTGATTTTAGCACCAGTTAGGAAACTTGTTTACCATTGGTTGAGTTCTCCTACAATAATATTTATCACACTTCAATCAAGGCCGCACCATTTGAGGCACTGTACGGACGTAAGTGCCGATCACCTATCTGTTGGGCAGAAGTTGGAGAAAGCCAACTTAGGGTCCTGAGCTTGTGCACGAGACGACTGAGAAGATCGACAAAAGAACTACTCAGATAAACGTCGTAAGCCATTAGAATTTCAAATTGGTGACAAGGTACTCCTGAAAGTCTCACCTTGGAAAGGTGTAATCCGGTTCGGGAAACAGGAAAAGTTAAATCTGCGCTACGTGGGACCATTTGAGATTATCGAAAGGGTTGGTACAGTAGACTATCAGCTAAATTTACCTGAAGAGCTTAGTGGAATACATAATGTGTTCATGTATCAAACCTAAAGAAGTGTTTAGCTAATGAATCACAGATTCTACCCTTAGAAGAACTGGAGATTGATGAACAATTACGTTTCATTGAGAAACCAGTCGAGATAATGGATCGAGAAGTCAAGACCTTAAAGGGTAGCAAAATCTCTATTGTGCGCGTTAGATGGAATTCAAAGCATGGACCAGATTTTACCTCGAAGCGTGAAGATCAGACGAAAAAGAAGTACCCACAACTGTTCAAAGATCGGGCATCCATTTCCTAAGGTATCATTATTACGATATCTTTCTTTTAAATTTCGAGACGAAATTCCCTTCAATAAGGGGATGATGTCGCAACTCTGTCGAAACCTTATAGTTCTTCTTATTAGATTCGTTACAAATTCGCAGTAATCCCATTCTATATACGTTACACATAGCTGAATCTCGTTGTTTGACTGAACCTGATGTTTAAATTTTCAAGACGAAAATTCTTTCAACAAGGGAATGATGTGACACCCCGAATTTCCAGGTTAAAGCCGTCAACTCAACTTTCATTACCTCGACGTTCGCGCATGATTTATTTAATTATTTAACTTTGTATTGTAATTAAATTAATTAATGGGTTTAAGTTGACTATATCTACTTGAGGGGCCTCGTGTGCCAATCCATTAAAGTTGATTAATTGAATTAGAGGGGCTTAAGTGTCAACTTCTCAAACTCAAATTCTACAACCACCGTATCCACCCCATTCAAACTCCCGTAACCCTACTTGCTGCTGCTGCCGTTTTCCCCTCTTCGAAAACCACCTTCTGCCATCAAACTCTTCTCTGTGCACGTGTTTCTTCGGCGACCACGGGTGTAGATCGTTGTAACTCGGTATCGTACATTTTTCTTTCGTCGGGGTTTCGCATTCGTTTTGGTACGGTTTCGAGTTTCGGGTACGGAATTATTATGTATGTATAAATGTGGTGTGTATATATCTAGTTATATACATGTGTTCAGTTTTAGTGTAACCTGGTTAGGTCTTGGTGTTTCAAGGTTTCGGGTGGTACTCGGTGTTGCCGGGCGGGTGTGTGTGCCCTGCCGTGTGTGCTTGGGTGTGCCCAGTGTAAGTGTGTATGTTGTGTGTATCTACATGTTTAAGCGTGGGCGTATGTATTGATGCTTTCTGCATGTGAAGTGGGCATGGTTTTGGGTTGTTGTGTGAAAGGGCGACTGTGTATGCGCTGTGTGTGCATGTGTGTGCGCTGTGTGTGCTGTGTGTGTGCTGTGTAAGCATGTGTGTGCATTATGTGTGCGTTGTGTGTGCATTATGTGTGCAATGTATGTGCGCAGTGTGTGCGTTGTGTGTGCGCAGTGTGTGCATGTGTGTGCTGTGTGCCCGCTGTGTGCGCTGTGTGCGCGTTGTGTGTGTGTATGGGTTGTGTGTGGTGATGTGTGTGTGCCGAGAGTGTATGTATGTATATGTTAGTATGCATGTTATACATGGATGTGTATGGTGCGTTTCGATGGTGGGCATTCATGTATGTATGAACTGTATGTCATGATTGTGTATGTGTACTCGAGGGATGGTGCATGGCTGGGTGTTTGACCTTCGACTTGGGGTTGTGTGCATGGGAGTATTTGTTTGGAATAGTGTGTATGTATAACGTTATTTATATATGTATATATTTTTAGTATAAAACACATTAAAATATATGAATTCCAATGTGTATAATACTTATTTTATACACTTTACGTATAGATTTGTTATAAAATCATGTAATAAAATATATGACGAATATCTTTACACATGGTCTGGTATAAGTGAGATTAGTTGGGTTTTATGTATTTGGGGTAAAGTGGTGCTTGTGTATGCTTGTTTGTGGGTGGGGGAGAGTCAACCGATAACCGACACCGTATCTGAATCGTGGAAAGCGAAACTGTATAATTCAATTAACTTAATTTATATATATATAATATATATATATATATATATATATATATATATATATATATATATATATATATTAATGAAATATTAAATGTGCGTTCAGGTTATTTGTTAATGTAACTACTTGTGCTTGCATTATTGAACTGTTGTGCTTATAAGGTGAGTTTACATCCCCACTTCATACTATACTCTCTTTTGGAGGAGGGGAGAGGAGAAACATATTGTTTTTCATAAACTGTACGATACTTTAGATTAATAATACTGCATATACTTGTGTACTATGGTGATACCACTACGCCTCATTCGGACCGTTAATATGGTATTAGCGAGGTGATTGTTAGTAGATCTTCTGGGTTTGACAAACCCCGCCCGGGCTAGTCTCACCAGCTTGACTGGAGGTCAAACGGGTGAATGGTTAGCATGTTTTACTGTGTTGTGGTATGGTATCCATAGCCGGGGCATTCATTACATTATTACTGTCAGCTCGGTCGCGAAATTCATACACATAGTGACTTATTGTAGGCTAGCTACCTACTATATGCTTTGATTACTATTACACACTGTTTTCTGTTAAACCTGTAAACTCACCAGTCTTTGTACTGATCTTAGCATGTTTTCTCTCATGTCAATGATGGAGCACGTTTAGGAGCACAGCATCTGCATTTCATGTTTCAGTTTTAATTTAAACCGGCTTTCTGGGTTATTTATATACATTTACCAAACTTAAACTGATTTGGGCGCGTGTTTACACAGTTTATCGATTGTTTAACTGTTTTTCTAAATTCACTTCCGCAATACTTAAACATGATTGGTTTGTTTCACCATTATTAAGTAACTTATATGTTTTGTAATTATCGAGTCGTTTGGTGTCGCTGGTGCTTATCTGAGATCCTGGTTATGTCAAACGTCTGACGGTAAAACCCTATTGGTAGATTTTGAGGGTGTGACAAGGAGGCAGCCATAACTTCGCCTGGTTTTTGGGACCAATTAGGCTAGGGCTTGCTTTGTGTTGGTAGATTCGGTGGTGGTCCGAATGCATGTATTCTTGAGAATGTTTCTTCTTGAATACAAGTTTGACTTGCACATAATTACTTAAGGTAAAACCCAACATCAATAGTTATTGAACTTGATTGAACCACTAGATCTGATTCGGGTGCACCTCAATCGAGCTCTGTCATTTACGGTGATGTCACCATCTTTCATGATAGGGTGGGTGCGATCGCACAGATTGGTCTATAGATATGGCAGTTTGCTTCCACTGATGTGTTGTTGAGTTGAAGCTGTTGGTTAGTGATGGTGAAATGGTGTGACGACGATGATGATGGGTGGTGATGTATGTTGTGGTGAGTGTGAGATATGAGAGATTGAGAGAGAGAGATGGGGTGGCATTAGCGGTGCGTTGGATGGTTTACAATATTGTATGTGATGGGGTGGCATTAACGGTTTTTAAGGGAAAATTACTAAATTAGTCATTTGAAAAAAACATCTTTGAAAAAATTAAATTTTCAAAATAAACATTCAAAAATATCAAATTTGGACCTATCAAGGGGAAACACGTATCCATCCTTTGTCATGTGGGCAAGAAAAACCATAACCCCTCGTATACGTGTACATTCCCTGCTGACATGTCCATTTCTACCTAATCAGGCAAGGATTTGACAATTTTCCTAGTTGACATGCCCTTCCTCGATGGCCAGGTGATAATTTATGGTTTTTTCCTTTCCAAAAATGTCTTTTTAGAAAAATTCGTTCTTTCTTGCCTAATTATTTTTACAGTTATAAATATATTAATATATACATTATATAATTTTTATATATTTATAAGAAATATTCTTATACATAAAATATTGTAATTTTATATATTTAAGAAAAATGAAAAGATATAAACTTTTTTATGTATTCTGTAAGATTTTTGTTAAAATGTATTTATTTAGAGAACTTTTATTAATTAAAAGAAATCTGTTTATTTATAAATTTTCGTAACTTTTCTATTTATTATTTTTTATAATCAGAAATTAATTGTTTAAATTTTAAAAAATATTTTTGTTTAAGTTTTAGGTGAGGGAAAATCTCGCGAATCAAGAATTTCGATTGAAATATGTTTCATTTTAATTAGTAAAATTAAATTCATTCATTTTTAAAAATTAAAATTTTACTTCTTCATTCGAATTGGGTTTGACCCGGTTCAATTTGCTTTCTACCCTACGGTTTGTGACATGCTTCTAAGTTCAAGTTCCGTCATTAGTTGGCTACTTGGCTTGGTCCCTTTCAGCCCAGTAACACTTCGATGTAGCCCATTTACGCAATCTAAGTTTTGTTAAGTTGCATGTTTTCAATTTTTTTGTTAAACCATCCCATTGACTTTTGTATTTTTTAGGTAACTTTGTAAAACAATTTACAAAGTGTTCTAATAGGTAATTCAAGCGTAAAAAAAGTTATAATTAGGTCACTCAGCTTTCATATATTATATTAAATTATAAGTTTTAACATGTTTTTTATTATGTTTTTCTTTTTGATTCAGTTAGAAATATTTTTCTCTTTTTTTTTATGCTCATGTGGAAGGGTGGCGAGAATTTTAGGTAATTTTTTTATTTTAATATAATTAATATGTTTTTTTTTTATTTTGTAATATAAATTCATATACTAAAAATTACGATCCCTACATCTTCTCCTCAATTACTTTCTTGTCATAAGAAAATTCGATAATTACTCGATTTGATGATTTAGTAGTTTAATTTAATAAAAATATGTATAAGTAATCAAATTGAAACACTTTTAAAACTATGATCTATGAAGAGGATACTAAGATTGTTGAATACTTGTTCAATTCTACCAATGTATTGAAAATGTAGCGTAGTGATGGAGTGACACGATACCAAGGGTTACGACGTTACGTGGTATGTTAATGTTTGATTTTTAAGAAAGATGATTTATATTGGAAAGTTAAGAGATACGTTGATTAATATTATGTGTGAACTCACTAAACGTAAATCTTACATTTGTCTTATCACACTTAACACTTTTGTCTTATGGCATTTTGGTAATATCTGTTAGAATCTAGTGCTTTTGATAAAAAAAGATTTGATTAAGGTTGTTGATTAAAATATTACAACATATATATGTTGCAATCAGTTTAGATGCCATTAATTTATCTAAATATACGAGATATTAGTTTCATTAAAATACTAATGTTAATACTCGGAAAATTTTGAGGTTAAAAATGCATTAAATTCGATATTTGCGTCATGAGTAGAAACGTTGTCATTAATATTTTCATTTCAACTTACAGTTTTATTTTCAACTCATTTTTGTGAAGAAATAAGACTAAATCTCCAAAATTAAAAAAAATATATATATATAGACGTTTTTTTGTTTCTTTTATATTTACACACTTACAACTATGACCATTTTATATGTTCATAGGCATGTCAAAAAGTATGGTTTATACGAATTCAAATTTTAGTTTTATACGTATTTCATTAATTGTATTTGTGTTTTTATATTTATTATAAATAAATAAACTGTAAAACAATAAAAGAGTATTTCCAGCCTTTTAATGTTTGTCCAAGAATATGACTCCAAGTCTCCCAAGAATTTATTCATCCCATGTTAGAACGGTCACAACTATCAATAGCAAAGAAAGAGGTGATTGCACTTTAGTCTTTATTCACATGTATCTATGTGTTTACGGAATACTTTTAATTACCCATAAGCTACTATTGTTTACTTCAAGTGAGAATTGGTTAAGTTTATTATTGTTCAATTGTTGTTTTAACTTATTGTTGTAAATCTTTACCTGATAACACAAAGTTTACTGCTTACATGATTCTTAACTTGACTCACTGGCAAGAATTACTACAAAAAGACTTGAAAATGATACGTACATCTCCTAATACAACTACGAAAGTAGTAGGGATTGATGGTTAAAGAAGTAAAATTTTATATATATTTCATAATATATACATATACACATATGCATACATGTGTATGTACATACAACATACACACAATAGGTTATTGACATATCATGTCAGATATCTTGAATAAAGACTAATTTTTTTATAAAGAAAATTGGTATATATGATATATCTCACATTTTGGTGAATATATCAATGGCTTTAAATTAAAAATATGCAACATTTTGTGTTGATTTAGTAAAATAACTTTATTCAAAATTTAAGATTATTGTAACTGCTTATATTACTCAAAACACTTAGCTTAATCTTGAAAGTTGAAATTAATCAACTTTAAAGTCATACGCTAGATAAAAGGAAGAAAAAGAGTTTTTTGTTTGATGGGAGTGAGTTTTGGTACTTTTATTTTTTTTAAGTATAAAAGAGAAGAAAAAAATATGAGTTTTGGTACAAATTGGTCGTGGTAATGTTTTAGCTTGTAATATTTTTTATATACTTTATATAGTGTTTCTTTTAGAATATCCACATTGTCTGTACTTAATTATTTAGTTAATTAAAATTACACATATATTAATTGTTGAAGCAAGGAACAGTAAATAATATTTTTCTATTGAATTCAAATTAATAATATTTGTTTATTGGAAGTTGATAATAATAATTATATAATTATAAAATTTGTTTATTAAACTGTATAATAATACTAATTAAATAATTATAAACTTTTTTTTATTAAAATATTGGTCAACTTTGACACGTCTCTTTGATCCTCTTAAGTTTTTAAATTTTCGAGTTTAGCCCAGTACAATTTTTACTTAAAAAAAAACTAATTTCTTACATCGTATTTTTAGGTATGTGTCGGGTCAAGCATAATACGTGCATATTTTTATATATGTTTTAAGATTATCTACGTTTTGATGTTCGTTTACAACATAAGTTTTGTTCAGAAATGAGTCGGTCAAATATAAAACGTTTTTATTCGAGGGTATAAATCCAAGTTACTACGTTTCAATGTAAAATTAGTTCGGAAGTGAGTCGGGATGATTGTAATCTATGTATTTTTATTATGTACGTTTTGACTCAATCTACGTTTCGATATAATTTTGTTTGAAAAGAGGCGTGTCAAATATAATACTTTTTTGTTCAATGATGTAAATTCGAGTTACTTTAGGGTTCTACGTCGGAAACGAGTTGGGATGATTGTAATCTATGTGTTTTTTTTACGTACGCTTTGACTTGGTATACTTTTTGACATAATTTTGTTTGTAAAAGAAAGTCGGGTCAATTATTAATCTATACTCTTTTATTGATCTACATTTAGACTATAAAATAATACTTTTTTGTTCAATGGAGTAAATTCGAGTTACTTTACGGTTCGATTTGAATTTAGTCCGAAAACAAGTCATGTCAATTGCAGTCTATACTTTATTATACCGTGTACGATGCCGCTGCAACACACGGCCGGTAAGTAACTAGTTACTATAAAATTCTAAATATATATAAATTCTCATAATATAAAATTTCAAAATTGAATCCTCATCCAATCACACTTGGATCCTTCTGGTTTGTATTTACTCAGTCAAATGTGAGAAGCTCGCGTAGTTTAGGGAATGATTCATTATATTATCGTTTATTTATTTGATTGAAATAGATAGTATATATTTAAATGTCCGACCTAGTAATCGTCTAGGAAGAGTGTGTGGTACTGAACATCAGCTGGCTAATATTTTAACATGTTCATTCTCTTATTTTAATATACAAATACATTACCAAATCGTATATAACACTCTTGAAAAACTTTTATTTTTTTTCTAAACTCGTCCTATATTTGTATATGTTACGGTCTGTATGATCACTTTTCATTAAAATAATAGTATATGTTTTGGTTTCATAACTTTTTAATATTGATCTTTTATGAAAACGGAAGTTCATTTTGCTAGAGCATTCACGTTTCATCTTTTATCCTCATCTTTATAATTATACTAAAAAAATTATTTTTCTCTTTTTTTTTAATTAAATAATATTTTTTCATATTTTTATCTTTTTTTTTCTCTCTTATCCACTCACAACCACCTTTAAAAATATAAAAAAAATTATGAGAGTTGTACCGTGATTCCTCAAATATGAAGAATCACGGTACAACCCCATAAATTTTATTTCTCCTTCACTTACAAACATCTCATATAATATAGGACATCCACTCGCATAAAAATAGGGAACGGTTGTGAATACTCTTATAGGACGTGTACAGAAGAAATTGACTTTTTAAAGAATTTTAATTATATCTTAATTAAGAACTTAAAATATGTTAAAAATTCGATACATGACCTGGCACATATAGAATGAAATTTATGACAACAATAACGAATACTTAAAAGATTGACTAATAGTTTCGAAATCAGAAATAAATTTATTTTATACAAATAGTAATAAGTAATCATTTTTCTAATACTAAGAAATTGCTATGATTAAGATAAAGTACAGGGCTTACAAATAAATACTAAAGAAACTAGTAGACATATATTGGGACATTCATCTCAATGTTTCTCGCTAATTAAGAGTTAGTTGAATGATCGATCATATACAGACATTTTCTGCATATTTGTGTGTTTGGTTATACATCAACAATTCAACATATAAACCTTTTAAATAATCGTGATGATCCTACATTTGTTATTCACTGTTAGATATAGTCATTAATAATGTATAATTAGGACTTAGCTAAGTACGGTCCATAGGCTCAAGCTAGATAGGTTTCTTTGTAGGTTTTCTTTCTTTCTTTTTTAATAACAAATATACGACCCTGCTTCGAATTATATGTGTTATCTTAATCAGGTCTATCTATTCGTTTTCTAGCCGAGACCGCACCCCCCCAACCCACTCAAGAGAAAACTACAACTGGAAAACTCATTCGCTTAATCTTCAGCATTTTTGTTCAGAGCAATACTTAAACCCAAAACCTTCTTACATTTACATGTTTAAAGTATCTTATTTTAACCAATTGAGCTAAGGATTATTGAGTTAAACAAATAACACATTTACAATATAAAACAACAAGATACGTGAACATCTTTTAATAGTGTTCTCTAGTATAAAATTAAAATTGGTTGTGGTAATGTAATTCTAAAAATCCATTAGGCAATATGGCACATAGAATGTGTTTGTTATGCCTCCCTAAATTTATTGAACACAAGTGAGTTACAATGACACATTTTTTACCACTTTTTATGTACTCACGGAGACATTTTCAGAAATAAGTTGCGCATAGAAATTTCTTAACAAGTACAACTTCTTTTGCTTTTTGAGTTCATTCGATTTGTGTTGAATTACGTCTTTGGAACTATATGTTATCATTCACTAGTCAATCGTGACCGTCTCCTAATAACTAGATAAACGTGACCTTCTCCTCCTTTTATACTCTCTATTATCAAAGGGTAAAAAAAAGTTTGATTTCTATATATTTATTAGTTCTTATTTAAACATGTCTTATGTACACATGTACTCATCCACAAAAATTAAATGAGACAAATCTTAGGTTTTCTTACCGATTGTCGGTTATGTTGAATAAATTGAAAGAACCTAGAAACTCGTGTATTACATGAGTTTAAAATATGAAAACGATATACTTTGTTAATGTATAAATACTTCTTACGATTTAGTTACGTATTACATATAATAATGAAAAATAGAATGTTATGTTAATAACTTATAAATCTACAAATACTTCTTTGGATAATATGGTATGCAGTTGACACGTGTAAAATTAAAAACAGTTGTTTCAAAATCACACTAACTCATAATATATATAAATAATTTTTAGTTTTTAATGAATTATTTTTAGCTATAAAATTATATATAATTTAAAGCAATATGATTAAACAATTTAATTGATAATAAAAAAGTTAAATTCAAAATTCAATAAAAAAAATAAAATAAATTATTAATTTAGTTTCTGAAATAAAGAGCTTGCTAAAATAATATATTAATTTTGAATTAATTTTTTTAAAAAGAAACAAAAAATTGTCATGTGACATTCATAGTTACTCAGTTATTATAAAGTATAAATTATATTTTCTAATAATTAAATCCCTTAACAATATAAAATAATCACGAGTTTAATTATACAAATTTTAGTTTGCTTAACAATAATTAACATTTATAAAACTTCTATTTTTATGTTGTTGAATCACCCCCATTTTCCTCTTCCATGTTGTGCATGATCAATTTCTTGTACTTTCTGTCTTTCTTTGTTATTGCCCTTTTCTGTTATTATTTGACTTAAATAAGTCAAATTAGATACACAAGTATTATTATATATCTTTTATTTAGAGTTCTCGGTTGTTGTTGACAAGCTCCCTTGTCTTATAATTATTTATTTGTGGTTCATACTTTCGATAAAAAAATAATAATAATAATGACACCTCCACATATATAATTTTATATTGTAATTATTGTGTTTATTAAAACAACGAACCCTTGCCCTCACTTGGGGGTAGGGCTGCAAACGAACTGAACGTTCAGCGAACAGTTCGTGAACCGTTCGGCGGGAAGTTCGTACATGTAAATGAACGAACACGAACAAGAAAATTTCGTTCGTTTAGTTAAACGAACGAACATGAACACAAGTCGCGTTCGTTCATTTATGTTCGTGAACGTTCAATAATGTGTTCGTTTATGTTCGTTAACGTCCGTTCGTGAACGTTCGATAACGTGTTCGTTTATGTTCGTTAATGTGTTCATTTATATTATTAATTTTTCTGTTATTTATTTTTATGATTATTATATCAAGTATTTTTTTATATTTATATTAAGTACTTATTTATTTTTGATTGATTTTATGTAATGTTTGTAATAAAAATGTAAACTTTATTCTAAAATAAATTTATAATCAATTGTATCCGTTTGTGTTTATGAGTTTTTTTGTGTTCGTCATGTTCATGAACTGTTGTTTGTGTTCGTTTGCTTTTGTTTGTGTTCATTTGCGTTCGGTAAGTGTTCGTGAACAGTTCATGAACATGTTTATTTCTTAATGAACGAACACGAACAAAAAGTCTCGTTCGGTAACCGCGCGATTGCAACGAGGTTTGTAATTATTATTTAATCAATTGTTTAATTATTTCTAATATTCTTTATACTTTACCTTTTTATTTAATAAAATTATAACTTACCATTAATATTAAACACGACATAAAACTTAACAATATTACTGTTAAATATAAAAAACAATTAATAGACATAAAAAAACACTAAAAACATTTAAAATAAAATAAGAAACATTTCACGATCTTGGCCTTAGTACTTTTCCCAGATATATTTTTTTCTTCTACTCGATCATTTCATGTTCTAGCCTCATTAAGTGGTTGATGTTGGGGTAAAGTAGTTGTAACTTGATGCTTCTTTGACATTCTTTTTCTATATCAACTTTTTGAGGTGGTTGCCCTGGTAAAGGGGATGTTAGGGATGAACGAGTGGTTTTAAATGAACGTGTTCCTCGGTTTGTAACATCGGTTGTTTGGGTACAACGGTACATGACGATTGTTGGAGATTTAAGGTAGATAATTGATATTATTTGAGTGGGGGTGTTAAACGGTACATGACGATTCTTTTTTTCTTTATTTTTTTTTTTGGTTTGTTGGGGGTGTGTGTGTGTTAAACGATATGTAATAAATGATAAGCAACGGTCATCTATTGAAATTCGTGCGGTGCGATGGTACGTGGTTATGGTTAAATGATAGGCTCCTCACGATTTGTACCAGCACGGTCAACTAGGTGCGATAGGCCTATGTGGCAATAGTCGCGCATTCTCATCACACCCAGCCTAATTAACTGAAGATTAATATAGCAGTTTGTATTAGTCAAATATTCAATAAAATATATATTTATATCACATAATTAGACACTTAACCTATCATTGTTTTTGTAAATTTTATAATAGGGTGTATTTTTGTTTTGCAATACTAGATAACAATAGCTTATTCTCTGTGGATACATTCTAGTGAAACATTCTGTTGATAAATGACGTATCCCTCGCCCCGATTAGTGAGGGTTCTAAATCTTATACAATGCATGTTTGATGGTGTTAAGTTAGTTAATAGAGTAGGTTAGGTGCCTATCAGGGAAAAAAAAATAATAGGTTAAACGGTTTTGTGTATTTCATCAAGTTGAAATTTATCGGTTAATTCAAGTTTGATAATTTAACCAATTACACTATTGATTTTTAGAAACACGACTGACATGATCATAATTAGTGCTAACTAGAATTAAGGCCCTCGTGTTGCGGCGATGGAGTGAAACCATATCAAACAGTATCAATGTCATACCATCAACAGCGACCACCAACACTGAAGTTGCGGTGTGATAATGCTGAAAAATTATACCAAACTTAAAACATAGAAAAGTATAACCAAGTTGATCTAGGACTCATGCGTTGCGACGAACCTGTCAAACAAGAAAAAAATATACGTAAAAACGTTGAACCACACACACGCACGTTATGTCGTGTTAACTTACAAAATTTAAAACAAAAAGTAAAATAAAACGTAAAAAATATTGAACTACACTTGCATGTTACGTTGTGTTAACTGACAAAACTTAGAACGAAATGCTAAAACAAAAATTAACGAAATATGAGAGGTATGATAGGACTAAAGTTGAATTTAAAAAAATTATGAGGTTAAATTGTAAAAGATGAAATGTTTTGGGTTAAAAGTTGCAAAATTTGAAAGCTCTGGGATAAAAAATAAAAAATAGTTTTTTTAAACACCTTAAGCATAATAATATTATGCATAGAAAACTTGAAAATTAATATAATAATATAAATATTAACAACACAATATATTATAAAAAAATAAAAAACCAAGATTGAAAATTAAGAAAAAAGTTTTGCTGCCAAAACAGAATTGTGGACCTCGTTTGCTAAGGGAAAGACATCTCCAGTCTCGACTTGAGTCAACCAAACTATTGTTTAAAGGAATACTTGGTTGTTTATTTATAAGAACACTAAGTTCAAAATTCATTTAAAATGTCTTTTAATCTTGTCTAGAACTAAATAAGAGACTTACAAAAATTATCGACGTTTGTTTTGCATTCGCATAGAAACATTTTATCTAAACTTTTAATTATATCTCAATTACCTTGAAAACGAATTATAGAATAATAATAACAATATCAACATTATAATGATAATAATATTATTATTAGTGTTGTTATTACCCAATATTTAAAAAAAAAAAGTCAATGAGCAGTGTTATTTGTTGTGTTGGTTATCTGACCACGGAAGTTTCTGGGATTTTCATATGACCCCCTTCCCCTGAATGTGTTTATAGAGAGAGAATATTATTACAAAGTTAGAAAAAGACATAATAATATAAACCTGGACCATACTTGTACAAGGAAAACATCTTAGTCACTAATTAAGCCAGTACACCTTCGTCAATGATTATTGAGAGATCAAGACTTAAGTTTTGTACTTTTACACTGGGTGAAATTTTTAAAGGAGATTTAAGCTACTAATTCCAGCAAGAGACTTCGTTTTCTTTAATTAAAATTAAATTTTAAGGCTGAATATAAGATTTGATACAAAGTTACACACTCAACAATGTATGTTTGGTGTTTGGTGTTTGGTGTTTGGTGTCCTACTCCTGACTTGAAATGTCCTAAAGGTGGATAAAATGAATCATATTTTATTCATGAAGTTCTTAAGTACGATTTATAAAACTTTACTTAAAAATGCTCTTTATTTCTTATTTGTGTTCCATTTTTTTTATAAAAAACTCTAGTTATCTTCATATTTATCAATTATATACGATGTTTATATCAAATACTTACAATAACGAGACAGGTTAACGGGCAACAAGTTGCGTCGCAACCCTTATTTTTATTAGATCTGCATTTGTTAAAACAAAGGGCTAAACAAAAAAAAATCAATTTAGAAAAAGTGTTTATCATATGAAGTTTTTAATAATAAAGTTAAATCGAATAGTCAAACTAAACCCATCTAATAACATTATTTTAACAATAAGATTAAAATCATTAACATAAATTAAACTTAAAGTGAAGAGTAATTTTATGATTTACCGAAGAGTTTTTTCCCTATGTAGTGTTTATGGAAAACTTATTTATCAAAATAGGTGATTTTAAAAATATTTATTAAAATGGGTGTTTTTGATAAACTTTCTTTTTCTCACTCCTAATCTTATTAGATTAAAAGAGATTTTCATTACAAAAGTATTATTTAACAAATGTTAAAGGAAAATATATCTAATAAAACTAAATAAATGTTCGACTGTTAGATTTTATAGAAAAAAAAAATTTTTAAGCTTTATAATTCATTTAATGTTTTTCACTTATTTTAAGAATAAAAACTATTAAAAATACTTTTTTATAAGAGAATTAAATAAACCATTCGCTTTTTGAATCATATTTTTTAAAAATTGTTTGTATTTTCTAAAGCTTTTTAAATGTCTAATCATCTTTTTTAAAACCTTTTTTCTAAAAGGGAATGGTATTATAAAAGACATAACTTGTTATAAAAAAGAACGTTTAAGAAACCAACGACATTAAATATGATGTTTAAAAATTCGAACGGTTTCAAATAGGATGTTATAATGAACTGAATGGTTTTAGAAATGAATGTTTAAAAAACAAAAAATTTCAAAACCTCTAATAAAAGATGATTGAGATGTATTTTTTAATTTTTTTAAATATTTCAAAACACATAATAATAAAAAAAATATTTCTAATCGAAAATACAAAAAACACTTTTTCAAAAACGTCTGATATTGTATCAAGATCAAACAAAATATATTTTTAAATTATCTTATTTAAATATTTTATAAAAAAGAACATTTTAGAAAGCATATTTATTTCGTTAAAAAGTTAAAGAGAAATAAATTATAAAAGTTTTTTAATCTCGACAGTCCTAACATCTTTTTTTTAATTTTATTAGAAATATTTTCGTTAACTTTTTCTAAAGAATACTTTCTTAAATAGAAGTTATTAATCCAATATGATTAAAAATGAGAACAAAATTTTTTTATCAAAAATACCTATTTTAATAAATATTTTCAAAAACAATCATATTGGTAAATAAGTTTTTCACCAAGAAAAAAAAAAAAAAACTCTTTCCAGAATGTATATTTAAAACATCGTTTTCATCAAATAATCAGTAGTGCCAATATTAAATAACAACATCCGCACATGCCCACATGTCGTCTATAGGTGGGACACATTTTTGCACTTTAAATTATTGTTGGTTTGAATATTTTGCTATTCATATATCGTTTGCTGCATTTTATTTATCACATCTTGTTGTAAGTTAGTGTTCTAGATATATGTGATAGAACTGCTTAAAAGAGATGAAAGGGCCTCTAGACTTTAGTAGGCAATCACACACACAGCATTTGGGTTTAATTTGTAGTAAAAAAACTAAAAAACCTAAACTAGATTTCAAATCGTAACATGAGGTAATTCGAATTGATTAGTTTATAAAAGTATGAGTAGATGATGGTATGAATCGTCGTTTTAAAAAGAAAAAAGAGAAAAAAAATCAATTATGTAGTAGATAATTTTATTTCATTGAACAACTAACCATTTTTTTTATTTACTTACAATCTTACATTTCATTTTGTCTATAATTCATGCATATTAAACACTAATTAGAGACTTCCACCCCTCTTTGGTTATTGCTCATTCCTCACAAAAGGAAGGTGTTAGGTGTCGATCCCAACTCACCCGGCCTTCATCACACCTTTTAAAGCATATTTTGTGTTTTTTATTTGTTAACATATTTATCATCACTATAGGTAGTGACGGAACCAGAAAATTTTTCTTATGGTGTAATAGTTTACGGATTTAGGATTCTAACAACACATATGTCATGGATTCAGGCCGGTCAAAATTCGGGTTGGGTCACAAACAAAAGGCATTGTCATTAGAAAAAACAATGTCATTAAATTATAAGATAGTATTTTTATAGTTGTTCCCTACAAGTTTTCGTGTTTTGAAACCGATATATCACATCTTTAATGGTAAATTTTTCAAAATAGTGTTTTCCAATATAACAAATACAAGCATCATTGAATGATGTAAACTTAATTAATCGATAGACCAACGGATATCCATGTTCTATTTGCAACCGATAGAGCTAATTAATACTTGGGTAATTGAAAATGGAAATTGACTAAGAATTTAAATTCTTAATTATAGTATTTTACAATCTATGCAACTAAGACAAGAATATTTACTTAAACATATATATAATTTTTAATTACTTTTTTAACTTACAAAGCTTATATTTTTTTTTCCACAACCAATGTGTAATAGGGAAATACTTTTTTTCTTCAAAAAACAACGGTGTTTATCTTTTAAAAAATACTGGTGAAATTTAGAATTTGTGTATTATACGTTCTTCTTGTAACAAAAAAATATAATAATAGTTTACCCTGTCTCTCCCAAAAGTTCCGCCCCTGACTATAGGTTTTAAGCCAACTTATTTTTAATATATTTTTTTATTTTACAAGTATTCATTTTTTATAATATTACTATTAGTATTATTATTAATTTGATATTTTTAGTTAAATTTGGGCATAGTTTGTTTTTTCAAAACATTTAGCATATAACATTTTATTAAATTATTACAACGTGTCTATTTTTATTCATGCTTTAATATAAATTTAATTTAAAAGTGAGACAAGTCAAATATAATATGTTTTTAATTTTTTTTCTTCAGAAAATATAAATATTTATGGAATTCCAAATATGAATATATTGCGGCATACTTATTTTTATTTAAGTTTTTATATAAGTTTTATTCAAACTAAACCCAATTAATATAACTTTTTCATTTTATTCAGTTTATTATTTTTTATACTTATTTTCATAACAAATGATTTTCAGTTTTTTTATTTGTTTTTTGCACAAGTTCTATATTCAATTTGATGCTCCATATTTTTTAAATTTAGATAATTTTCTCTCTTCGTGCGGAGATTCCACTAGTTTTTAAAAATGATCAAAAGTTTCAATTAACGATTACAATTATTCAAAAATTACAATCAAACACCCAGTTAGTAATTAAAATAAAAACTTCAACTATCAATTATCATTAACATATAATTGGCTACATATAATTTACTAAAGTCTTGATGTTACTGAAATGGAATCCACACATGAAATCTAGGAAGGGGGTGTTTGGATATATAAATTTTCACAAATAATCACTAAAACTTAAGTTAGATAACTGGTTTTGACAAAACCTTCTATCGGACACTAAAAAGAAATTACACATTTAACTGTTTTTACATAATTTAAATAACACGTCTCGTATATTCTATCATTTTGTCTATTCTATGTTAAATAATCACTCAGTTATTAAATAATTTGTTTTCTAATTCTAACTGATTCAAATTGCAATATTAGTTTACAAAAATTCACCATGTATTTCTGATATATGTTTGTACTTCTCACGTTGAATTTACAGTATCGACCATAATACGTTCATGAACACTCGTTTATAATTGTTCATTTATGTATTTATTTACGTATGTTATGTTATGATTGTTTGCTTATTTATCTAAATTTATCTGCTTACTAATGGTCTCACGCAAATTAAATGCATTACCCAAATCAAATTTCAGAATCAAGTGTTAAGCCTTAGGTAATTTTGACTAATAAATGGAATTAACAAACAAGAATACATTCATCTTCTTCGTTTCTTTGTGTTCATTCATTTATATTAATGTAATGATATAAACAAGAAGGAACATACCCGAACGCAAACACATTCATTTTATAACCCAATAGATACAAACAAGATAATATGTTCATTTAAATGTCCACGCTTGTTCATTTATTCAGTTAAAATTAAACAATCAAAACTTTGTTCATTTTCGATTGGTTCGGTTTCTTATATTTTTTTCATATGGGGTGGTTAATTTAACTCTTGCTTCCTTTTTCTCATTATATAACAAAACACCTCCCTCTCTCATGTAATAAAAAGAAGCCTCATGTAGTCATGTGTCCTCTTTTTTTAAAACCTAAACTTCCTCCATCACCACCATACTTCACCATCATCATTCTTCATCTTCTTCTTCTTCACCTCTACTTGAACTCAATATTCTTCATGGCTGCTGACTCCACCCCCCCTTTTCACCTCCACCCTGATCTCCACCTGCAAATCCTCAAGACTCCGGCGAAGAAGACGACCCCAACCAAACCACCCCCGCCGGCTCCGCCGACGGCTCCGCCGCCGCCCCCGCGGCCGCCCACCGGCTCCAACAAACCAAAGCCGCCGGTGATCATCACTCGTGAAAGCGCCAACACCCTCAGAGCCCACATCCTCGAAATCAGCAACGGCTGTGATGTCTTCGAATCCGTCGCTGATTACGCCAGAAAACGCCAACGTGGGATTTGCATCCTCAGCGGCTCCGGCACCGTCAACAACGTCAGCCTCCGCCAGCCAGCCGCCGCCGGCTCCGTTCTCACGCTTCATGGTCGCTTCGAGATTCTTTCGCTTTCGGGCTCTTTTTGCCCTCCGCCGCGCCGCCGGGGTACCAGTTTGACTATCTATTTAGCTGGTGGTCAAGGGCAGGTGGTTGGTGGCAACGTCGTCGGAGCTCTGGTGGCGTCTGGGCCGGTGATTGTTATCGCTGCTTCTTTCACGAATGTGGCTACGAGCGGCTGCCGTTTGATGAAGATGAGGCGGCGGCCAGCAGCGGCGGAGCTGGCAACGCCGACGGCGGAGACGGTGGCGGTGGCAGTGGAGGTGGTCAAACCGTTTCAAGACCCGTCGTCGATGGGTTTACCGTTTTTTAACTTACCACTTAATATGCCCAACGTTCAGTTGCCGGTGGACGGCGGTGGTTGGTCCGGTAACGCCGCGAGCCGACCACCGTTCTGATCAAAACAACCGATCATCATCATCATCAACAACAACATCATCATCATCATCATCATTGTTATCATCGTGGTCATCATCATTCATCAATTACCAACATTTATCATGGATCGACAATATTTGTATGGGATGTCATTAGGTTATCATTTTGTTGATCCAATCGTAGGTTTTGGTTAGCTTTTTATTTTTGTGAATTAAGATTTAAGGTCAGATTATCATCGTCTGTATTGATTTGTGAAACTATTTGATCTTTTTAAAAGCAAGTTTTGCGAGAAGTGGTATGAATATTAAACTAATTAATCTCCTTTCTTGGGCTTGATGAGTTTTTTAATTATATTATAAAATTATTAAAGATGGTCACATATTATATACAATGACGTTTTTAATAACTTTGACAATATTATATTGTTAAATCAACGTGTAGTTATCAGTTCTTGGAATCAAACGTATATTTAATAATTATGGAGCTTAATCAATCAAATTTCATATTTATATATATTCAGGAGCCTTTGGACATGTTGTTATGGATATTATATTTCTTAAGTCGTTCAATGTATTTGTATATTATATTTTGTTTTCCTGTGTTAGAGCATTCACAGCAAATTTTTCTTCTCTATCTTTATATTTTAATAAATTTCATATTTACTTACAATTATCTTTTAATTTTGTTTAACATCTCACATTTCATTTTTTATTTTTATCTCTATCTTACTCACAAACACTTATTTTATTATTGTTTCTTTCTTATACACTCACAAAAAATATAGAGACTGATGAATAGTAAATCTCTATGTTTAGAGAATTACTATTCACAAAACTCTAAAGTTTGAAGATAGAGAAGGAGATGAAGATGCCGATGGAGATGTAAAATACAAGAAATCTCTAAATAATAGAGATGGAGATGGAGATAGAGATAGAGTCTCTGCTATGAATGCTTCTAGTTACATTTAATGTTGTTGATTAAATAAATGCAAACTTCATATTTTATTTATTTTTTTTATCTTCTTTTTAAGTAGTCTCCATTCTGGATTCGTAGTAGTTGCTGAATTCGATGGATAAACATGTGTTCTTGGGGATAATAATCTGGGCATGTGAACATCTAAGCTTTTCCTGAATAGATGCTCCAGTCTTTCAACTTTTTATTTTAAATACTGAAAAGAATTACGAATGCAATTAAAAAATTTACATTGTAGTGAGTTTAGCATACACAACATTTTGAGTAGGTCGGACAATTGAGTCAAGGATTGCTTAAGGTCTTTAGTTCAACTTGAAAGCTTAAAGCTAAGTTTGAGTTCGGCTTGATAGCTAGCTCAAAACATGCGTGACCTCTAAATCTTGATAAAAAGCTATTATAAGTTAGGTTTGATTCGCTATATAGTTCAAACTTCACGTATGAACTCTAACTCGAGTTCAATAAAAGCTCGACTCAAAATGGGTCTGAATGGCTCAATAAAGGCTTACTCGTTTATAGTAGTGTTACTACTGTGTTAGTATCATATTTTTAGGCTTTATGCTGTAGAATTATGCTAGCATTTAGTCAGTCATGTCTATACAATGATTTGTGAATCTTGAAAAGTACTTGTAAATAAAAAAAAGAACCCTCACCTATGTTTGTATGTTGGCTTGATCAAGACCATTTCTTGTAGTCCCGACATCATGGCCTTCGTACTATTGTTAATTTAAAGATTGCTCTTGTTCAAAAATAGACAATCAAAACGTCACAATGTAGTTTTGAAGCCCATATGTATATAATGGAGCATAAAATACTCAATATAGTCTATTTTGGGATACCAATCATATGCCATATTAATCTTTGTGTTTGTATACAGAAAAAAAAAAAAAAAAAAAAAAAACCTTTGTCACCTTCTCTCTCTTTCGTGCTCTCTCTCTCCCTAAAAGTTACAAGATTCCTTCTTTCTTAAATCGGTCAGTCTAAGGTCGAGTTACGCCCTTTCTCCACAACTCAATTTCATTGCACAAGTGATGACGTCTCTCGTACTAAACTGTTAGCTTCTAATGATCAATAAAAATAGAAACAAGCCTATTCTAGCTTGATATTTTAAACCCTAATTGACTCAAGATTTAACACATAAGGTTGGAACGTTTTTATAAGTTTCACATTTAAAGAGATTACACTAATAGTATCATGATCACACCTCAAACATTTTTAATATGATAATTTTACCTACAATTAAATATAAGAAAGATAAAAATCAAGCCATCACGTACATTTACTGAAGAAAATAAATTTGATTTTTAAGTGACAATTTTACCTTTGAGGATTAAAAAAGTGTATTTGTGTTATGAGTGGGTAAATTTATAAAATGGGATGCATATGGTCCATGGCATGGTTTACTATCACCTTGGATCCCATGTTTAAACAAAAACTAATTTTTGTTCTGTAAATGAACGCTGATGTCACTTTAGATCTTAGGTAACCTATATTTTTAATCTTATTCAAATGGACGATTTGCCAACTTTTTATTCTTGGCTTTTTGATTCTAGGATACATGTCATCCAACGTATCCGTATGTATTTAATATATTTATTAGTTTGTTAAAGTTTACTATTTGAGATTGTGAAGTATATTTCTTACTATTTTAATTTTTATATAATTTTATCACAGAATGTTTAATAATACAAAAACTAAACAACAAGTGAATTAGTATATTACTATGTTAGGTTACTGCTACATGTATTACACGAGTTAAATAAATAAAATATTAAATAGTTATTAATGAGAGTTTATTGTTTACAAAATGTCATTTTGAGATTAGATATGATTGAAATTACGTATATGTAAGAACTATAAGTAATAAAACAACAATATCATTTTTTTAACTTTTATTTTTAAATTCTTTTTGAAAAAAAAAGTTTAAACAATTCTTTACAAAACTAACCATCTTTAAGAAAAAATATCATTTTTTAAAAATTTCCTTGTTATAACTTATTAGTTTGTTAAAGTTTACTATTTGAGATTGTGAAGTTATTTCTTACTATTTTAATTTTATATAATTTTATCACGAATTTTAATAATACAAAAACTAAACAACAAGTGAATTAGTATATTACTATGTTAGGTTACTGCTACATGTATTACACGAGTTAAATAAATAAAATTAAATAGTTATTAATGAGAGTTTATTGTTTACAATGTCATTTTGAGATTAGATATGATTGAATTACGTATATGTAAGAACTATAAGTAATAAAATACAATATCATTTTTTTAACTTTTATTTTTAAATTCTTTTTGAAAAAAAAGTTTAACATTCTTTACAAAACTAACCATCTTTAAGAAAAAATATCATTTTTTAAAATTTCCTTGTTATAACTCTGAATGTTAATTATTTTGGTTTATAAAAGTTATATATTTAAAAAACATTTTTTAAAATATTTTGTTTCTGAAAAAAATTGATGTTTTAGAAAGTTTATTATTTATATACATTTTATTTCTTTAAATAAACATTTTATAAAAAGATATCTTCTCAATTTATTAAAAAGCTATTTTAAATCTAAAATAAATTTAATAATTATTAGATTAATGTAATTATTTAATTGGATATAGAAGTTGAAGAGTAAATTTATGTGTCTACAATTATGTTAAGTGTTCACCTAAAACTTTTTTTTTATTATAACAGATAGAATACCAAAAAACACAAGAAAAGTTTGCCATACATAGTTTCGTGTAAGCATGGATGTATGTGTCTGATAATCATGCTAGCTATCAAATAATACAATATCCATTCTTGAATCCCCAAATGTTATTAACGTTGTGTTACCGAGTTTACTTAACGAGTGAAGAGAAAAAAAAAACAATTTTTTATCCTTTCATTTTTCTTCTTTTTTTCTTATCTTTTTGTTTTTTTCTTACCTTCATTGCCTTTCTGTTTAAAATAAGTGATTTTAGCCTTTACTTTTCTTATTTCCTCAGCGTAAGGGTAATAGAATGCAAAGATCTTTAAGATCAAGGACTAAAGCTTAATTTCCTATAACTTATTTTCATTCTACCATTTTCTAATATCTCCAATTTTCCCCATTTCTCTCCACCGGTTGCATACGTTTCTCCCCGTGTGTGTCTGTTTTTTCCTTCTGAGATCGTCGTAATCATATACAACATCAATGTCGAAAACCTTAGGCAAAATTGATTTCATTTCTTGCTGTGGAAGCACCAAATTTGCTGAAGAAATGGTCGCAGATGGACCCTTTGCTACTTACGAAGAAGCTGTTGCTGCAGCCAAGAACATATGGTTCAATAAGGTCTGTATATGCATCGGTGTGTAATCACTTAGATTGAATTTCAATTTGATGGATTTAGTGACCGCAGGTTGATGTCCATGGTTGGCTTGAAGCATTCGCCGCCCATCCCCAAATTGGGCAAAACCCTTCTTCTGCTGCTCAAAAAAGTTCCACAAGTGCTCAGTTAAGTTCATCTCCCTCGATCGATGGATCGATTGGAAGATATCATATCGAGTGATCGATCGATCGATCGATTTGTTTGATTTTTGCTTGCTTGATCATCTCAAATTTTCCACTTATTATGTTAATTAAACAAATCACTGATATAGTTTTGAAGTTTGGTTTGGTGATCTGTAATACTCTTTGATTTTGTTTGAGGTAAAATGATAAGTGTTAACTTCGAAATTGATCTCAGTTTGTAGAGGATTTTAATCTTATTTAGTTCAGGATCTTATCCTTTATTCAACACGTAATTAGCATTTTATTTAACATAAATCTCAAGAAACATAAGCCCACTAGTAAGTGTTCTACTGCATATTGAAATATAGGAATTTAAAATATTTAACCATGAATAAAGATGATTCATGGAGGCAATACAATGCTATCTAGCCTGTATTAGTATCTTAATCTTCGTATCGATGAGGGGATATATCATGTCTTTAAAGATGATTGCTCAACATACTTTGTTAACAAGTGGCATAAATGCATAATACAATTTCAATGGGTCATGGGGTTGTTGGGATTTAATTAACCTGTCAAGTCTATGCGTATCATTCTGCAAAAATACATGAAAAGTGAAATTTATAGAACTCACAGTTTATATGCATTGAGAAATGAAAATCACATTGTGCCTTTATTTTAAGTCCCTGCATTCTTGTTAGCTCTTCGACTAATTATTGGGCCTTTCTCTGTTTGTAGGTGGAGCAAAGGGGAGCAGTCCACTGCTCTAGCCACTGCAACTGATTCTACCCTACAAGTATTCATCTTAACACTAAAACCGTGATGTGTTATATTAATGAGAAATATTCAGATGTGTGATTTGTTAACTGAGATGCAAAATTATGTTCTATAACAATTTTAACTGCAATCACCTGCTATACTCTGCTCAGAAATGGCTGCCGACTCTTTACTGTTTTTGTTAAAACATTCGTGGTTCTTGAATATAAGTACATTAAATATTAGGACTGCTACATATATTTGTATTGGGGTTCTTTTTGCAGGAGTTATATGAGTGGAACTCTCGATATAAGCAAAAGTTTGGGTTTGTTTTCCTTATATGTGCATCTGGAAGAAGTACTCCTGAAATATTATCCGAGTTGAAGGTAACCTTTACACATACATAATATTATTATCTATTGTGCACTAAGAAGCAGAAAAACAAGGATGTCATAAGAACGTACAAATGAAGTTATGCTACCATATTGACTGATGTTATGCTATTCATGTAGAGACGTTTTTCAAACAGGCCAATTGTTGAATTTGAGAATGCAGCCCAAGAACAAATGAAAATTACTGAATTACGTCTTCAGAAGCTTTTCTCAAATGTAGAAGTTTCTGCATCAACTCAGGCTCAGTCCCACACAAGCAATGTCACCAAAGCAAAGGTGATTTTAATTTGTTTATACGACCCTTTTATAAATTACTGACATGTTGAATATGATAATGAAATAATCTGTTTCAATAATAATCTAAATCTTTAATAAAAGAATTTAGGAGGATGTATGTATTAAGAATAGACTTTGATCAACTTCCAACCTGGTAGCTGATGTGATTATGTGACAAGATGGAACATTAAAACGATTAAACAAAATAGACGTTGAGATCCACTGTTATTTTTTATTTACCAGAACCATATGTAAATGTCCCACTGATGTTGATCCTTTTAATGTAGAAGGTCGGATGAACATTTTGGGAGGGCATCTAACTGCTCCATCAGTAACTACACGGGTCCGCCCGCCCATCACGACCCATATACTAGATGTAGCCCGTGGGTGTCCTGCAGCTGGGATCGAAATCCAGTTAGAAATGTACAATGCCGAACAGCCTGGACCAGTGTTTGGTGACTCGGATAAAGACAAGTGGATATTCCAAGGTTCATCGACTACAGATAAAGACGGAAGAAGCGGTCAGCTTATGAAAATAGTCAATGATTTGAGCCCTGGTGTATACCGAATAAGTTTCAACACAGGCAAATACAATCCAAATGGTTTCTTCCCATTTGTCTCCATTGTCTTTGAGGTCAAAGAGTCCCAGAAAATGGAACATTTTCATGTTCCTTTGTTGCTTTCGCCTTTTTCATTCTCAACCTACAGGGGCAGCTAGGTATTTATGGTCTATCAGGATATGCAAACTATTACCCTGTTATGCAAGTTCTGTAAGTTTTTGTGATAAAACGTTACTATTAGCATAACGCTTTGTGAAATATTCAAGTGCATATATACATGAAGCATGACAGCATGTATCTGCATGTATGTTTGTTCTAAAAAGAGCAAAGGCACAATTGAAATGAAAATGGTCCACTGTCTTGTCTCCATACCGAGGTCAAGATTTCAAATCTTGCAAGTGACAAGTAGTGGAGTATATTAAGTGCAGTCCAAAAAAAATGTTTGTTCAATCATTCATCAAACACCCAAATTATACTTCAAAATAGAGCTCTAAAAGAGCAAGAAGGTAACTGAATATACATGTGATTTGAGAAAAGAGTAAGACACAAAGCTGAAGTTGCAAAGGCTCTACGCAGCGAAGAATACATTTAACATAGGGCTAAGATAACAAGTGACCACGACCACAAGTACACCATTGGCTAAGATGATAGTAGCCCAAACAATCGACATGTTGCTGATCATGGTCACGCAAGTCAACATGTCACCTGTGGCGGCGCCAACGAACGCTATTCAGGTGGCATGTAAACCACATCACCAAGCCATGACAGCTGAAAGATGGTCATACATCACAAGTATTTGTAGGTTAAGTCATTTTGTTTTTGAGGTTTGAGCTTGATGTTATTGATCCTATAAGGGGTTGGAGCTAATTTGATGTATTTTATATGTTTGCTTTAGATGTCATACAATTTAGACTCTGAGCAAACGAAATCTAATAACCGAGGAAGAAACAAGCAAAATTTTGAGAAGCTAATGATTCGATAACTTTTTAAACAAGTCTGTGAAGAAAAAATATTCAAGTAGCAATAACTTAAAATTAAAACAAAAAAAACTCATCCAATGCTTGACTTACCTCCTGTTTCGATTTATTATGGTTTTTTCCCACCGGTTAAACTTCTCCCCTTAAAATCATAAAACATCAAATTTAGCAGTTACTCTAAAGATGTTGACAAAACTAGTTATTTATTATTACTACTATATTTAATGGAAAACGAATACCGACGACCGGATATACAAACGGATCTTGGACTATTTTGCCCGTTAGGAAAAGGCAAAAGGCCCCGCTCATTAATAAACTGATCCGACCCGATCTTATCTGATCCGATAATGATTCATTGATTTGCTTTTCAACAAGTTCGTTCTAAACTGCTAACCTTTAGTCATTGTTCTTGGCGACGTTTGGTTGATCTTCATGGCGCCAACAAATCAGGTATTCTATCTATGTAATCCTTCTTATTTGAATGTTTTATAGTGAAATTTTGCACTGTTATTTACTTGATTATACTTTCCACATCTTCAACTGTTGCAATTTACATCCTGAGTTCTTCGTTATCATTTTGATCGCACTATTAACGTGTTTAAGTTGATTTGATTGAACTGTATATCCTAATTTCTTGTATCCGTAGGGATTGAGTTTAATTTACCAGAACTAAACCCTATTTCCAGTTGATTGATTTCCCCCCTTTTCGTTCTTTGCTTGAGTAAATAATCAAGGGATTTAGTTTAATTTACTGTAAATGGTGATAAAATCAAATAAAAATTGAAAAGTGAGGACAATAAGATTTGAATTGGAAAGAAGGGTAATTCATTTTACTTTTTAATCAAAGTAGATATGCTTCAGCAATCAGCCAATAACTTTGATTCACTTCAATGGAAGTTTAATAATCATGGTACATAAGGTTACTTACAAAACAGCATCAAAACAGCAAATCTTAACTGCATAAAAATGAATTTAAACAGTGCAACAAACTTAAAAACAGCTTAAATGCATTAGGAATTACAAAGTAGAAAGAAAAATAATCAGAGTATATGTCATCTTCTAACCTGACCAGATTGAAAAAGTCAAAACTAGAAGCTGAAAACAACGAATTTAAACCCATATTGGATTAGAAAGTAATTGCAACATGTGACTTTTACTCAATATCAGCCTAAGTTTTGTGAGCCTGATCTAGCAATTAATTTTCTTTTGTGCCTAGCTCAAAATATTGATAAAAATGCCTTACAATTTTATGTTGGCGATTTTAGTCTTATCAACATATTTGAATGTAATTGGATTTGCAAATAAGACCAAAGGAATTCAAGTTAAGTTATAATACATGCTTGTCTAAACTTAACTGAACTTGAATCCTAGTATATGGCATACATTGTTACTTTTCCAACAATATAGCTTTTTTCCTTCTGAAGTGAGTGCCATCAAAAAATTCATGTTTAGAAACTACGATTATTCAACTTGGTGTCATTCTTTTAGCCATAACATATGAAAAGATTAGTTAGTAATTGAACTATCTTGTTTGGCAGGTTCTGATAAAAGAGAGCTCAAATGTGAGGACCATCATATTGAACAGGCCTAAGCAACTAAATGCGCTCTCACTAGAAATGGTAAGACATGAAATATATTGCTTCCATCAAATGTCACACACACCTTTGAAGTATTATAACTTTTTACGTAACTAAAAGGAAAAAGTTGTATCATTTGGATCTTATTTTTCTAGGTATCCCGGCTCCTGGAAGTATTCCATGCGTATGAGCAGGATCCAAATGTCAAGCTGATTATTATGAAGGTATTCTTCATTCTGTAATATGAAAATCAGGTTAAATACTTTTCATATTATTCAAAGATGACTTGTAAGGAATGTGGGTACAGGGTGAAGGAAGGGCTTTCTGTGCTGGTGGCGATGTTGCAGCTGTTGTTAATGATATTAGTAAAGGTAAATGCCTTCGTTGACATTCACTAGTGTTTTCTAATTGTTGTAATGATTTTGAGTTTTTGTTGTTTATCTGATGATTTTTTCCTGTATCAGGTAACTGGAAGCTAGGAGCAAATTTTTTCTCCAAAGAATTTACATTGAATTATTTGTTGGCAACTTACACCAAACCCCAGGTAACACCTCTCAGATTTGATGATGGTTTAATTCCTGAACGTTTGTATTGACCGCGAAATTCATATTTATGCATTGTTACTTATGATATGTATGATAATCTGTATGTTAACTTGAAATCTTACTTGAAGGTTTCACTCCTTAGAGGAATTGTAATGGGAGGTGGTGCAGGCGTTTCAATACATGGTAGATTTCGAGTTGTTACAAATAATACGGTATCCATTTTGCCATATTCATCCATTTGAAGAAGCTCTCAAGCATCACTTTTTTGCATTATGAGTGTGTGTGTGTGTGTGGGGGGGGGGGGGATTTTCAATACGAAACCAATGTTAAGTAGAGAACTGTGAACATCGTACACTTGTATCTATTGGTTTAAATAGTGATAAGTTTTCTTATTTTTTCTAGGATAACAAATTTGATATTGTCATTTTCAGGTTTTTGCAATGCCAGAGACTGCATTAGGGTTATTCCCAGATGTAGGTGCATCTTATTACTTGTCAAGACTACCAGGATTCTTTGGTAATTCCAGTTTGACCTTACCCTTATTGTTGACATACATTATACAATAAAATATGATCGTAGTGGATGGAGGTTATCATAATCACACCTTGAGGAATTCATCTAACAAAATATGAAACAACGTTTGCTTATGTTAGTCATCTGAAATTTTGTTGTTTGCTAATTAGGTAAACATAACATATCTGCAACATTTTGGGTGCTGATAGTTCATAGGCATATTAAGTTTTAATGCTGTGTGCTATTTTGAATTTTAAGTTCATATTCTGGCAGGAGAATATGTGGGTCTTACTGGTGCTAGATTGGATGGTGCTGAAATGCTTGCATGTGGTCTTGCAACCCACTTTGTCCCGTCAGAGGTACATTTCATTTTGATTCAAGATTTATATTTATCCTTTACCCAAAATTACTGTTGTATCATTTTTAGATATTCAGTCTTGCTACTTCTTTAATGCAAATATATCCCCCCCCCCCCCCCCCCCTTCTTTCATTCCATTATTACCATGTTAAAGGCAGTGTGTTTATCTGCTTCTATGACCAGAAATTATCCTTATTAGAAGACACATTATGCAAAGCAAACACGGGCGATCCAAATATCATCAGCAATATTATAAACGAATTCTCGAACAAAAATCCAAAGTTGAAAGAAAAGAGTCAATATTTCCGGTATATGTTACTCATATTTGTTAATAGTTTTATTTTGTAGCTGTCATCCTCGATTTAAGTTTTACTACCCTATGCTGCAGGTTGAAAACAATTGATAGGTGTTTCTCTCGGAGAACTGTTGAAGACATTATCTCTGCGCTTGTAGGTTCCATCAACCTGCATCAGTTTTGAATCCTGCATTTTTTGCTTGAAATTACGTTTTTGTCTTCTCGTAAAATCTGATATTCTACAATCACTTTGAAAATCACGGTACTAGACTTTGGCACATATTAAAGTAAAATGTGAGTCTACTTGTCAAACTGAAAATCCTCAACCTTCGAGAAACTGATGTGTTATATGCTATTTTACCTTTTGAAATGGGTATACCATTTACTATTGTTGTACCTTTGTCTTTTGCTAGGAGAAAGAGGCTGATAAAAACATGGATGATTGGATCTCATGGACTATCCAGTCCTTAAAGAAAGCATCTCCAACAAGTCTCAAAATTTCTCTTCACTCTGTAAATATTCAATGTGCCCTTGATAGTAGATATTGTACTTCATAAATTCATTTACAGCATAATACAATTGTCTGATTTATAAAGCTCTGTTGCTGATGGCATGCAGATTAGAGAAGGGAGACTTCAAGGTGTTGGTCAGTGTCTTATCCGTGAATACCGTATGGTTTGTTGTGTCATGCGAGGAGAATTTAGCAGGGATTTCTTTGAGGTATCAGTTTATTACTATATCTATTGCATAGTAATTTCAATGCTTGACTGATATTAAAAGAAGTATTGAACTATTAACCATATGTCCAAAATATCCTTGACAAAATGCAAGATTAACTCTGTATAATGCAGGGATGTAGAGCGTTGCTGCTTGACAAGGATAGAAATCCAAAGGTAAAAGATAGTATGGAAAACAAAGCGTGTCGGGTAAATGGTCAAAATTAGTTCGGGTCAAATGGGTAATTTTTAGTGTAGGTCGGAATGTTGGATCAGTTTGGACCTACTTGCAAAAAAATAATTCTTAATTTTTTCTTTTTGACTTTATTAGTTAATGTATTAAATATGATTAGAAACTATATTATTGGGGCAATAACCAAACCTTTTTCTAATAAAGTGAATTAGAAGGTTATGCATTTGAATACTTCTTAAATGACTTTCAAGCGGTTGAACTAGCTTATCCATTTGACATGTTTCCTTTTTAGTTAATATTCTTAGCTTAACGCATTTGACCTGTTAGATATATAAGTCATATAACTCATCTCACATCGACCCATTTATATAAAAATGGGTAAAATTGTCACCTCTGATAATAACTATTGACACTTTCCTTTGATTTTTTATATTTTAGTGGAAACCTTCAAAACTCGAGTTTGTCAGCAACGATATGGTTGACCGCTACTTTGCAGCATTAGATGATAAAGATTGGGAAGACCTCAAACTCCCTGCTAGGTCAAACTTACCTTCATACGCCATTTCTAAGCTCTGAGGTAGAGGTAAACCATCAAAATTATAATGATTAATGTCAAAAGATAATCATGCATACTACATATGTTGTTAACTATGTTGGTTGTTAAAAGATATACTTTTAAGTTAAAAGGATATAAATCATTATATCTTAATGACAAAAATATCCTCTCATGATGACAAACATTTTGTGTGCTGGCAAATAGATGTTCTTGTAGATTTAGGGCTACGGTCGGTTTAAAACATAATATTTTATACAATGTGATCGGGTCTTTGAATTGATTAAATGGTCTATTTAATGAAGGGTTATATCTTTGTTTTTATTTAAGCAAGCAAAATGGTTTTTCAATGCTTTCAAGAAGTAATAATATTAGAACATAATGAGGTTTATATGGGTTGGCATGGTCCGAGACCAGACAAGATGCATTGGATCATATGTAAATCGAGACAATGCAACTCCGGTCTGGCCTTGCCGGACTCAGCCATTTTTTTGTTTGGGCGTACATAGATTATTATAAGCGGTAACTGCTCCATATTCGTAGTCCACGACTGATTCTCCATTTTTTATTATTTCATCAATTTTACAAGACACATGATGTATAGATTGAAAACGGTGAATTAATCATAGATGACTATGGTAGTCGAAACGACGGATTCCCCTGCTACATCACAACATATCTTGAGACCTGGCTCAGGTTGTGAGTATGTTCTTGGGGTGACTATTTTCTTGTTGAATATTTCATGCTTCATGAAAGACACACTTTAATAATATATTGTGATCTCTTAAAACAAGCAAGCTTGTCGCTCCTATTACAAACACCACTAAGCTATCTATTCCCTGAAATTCGATGTTAACACTTTTTAAACCTACTTAAAATATTAAATACTCGAACATCATTCCTAATATCTCTATAATTTATAATGATTTGAAGTTTTCAATAACTTTACCATATAGTTTGTTATATATTTACTCTATAATTTTTAATAATTTGAAGTTATTCAAGAACTTTACCATATTGTTTTTAAGGTTGTATAAAATATCTTCATATTCAATTTTTAACGCAGTAAACAAGTTCTAATAACCGGGAGAGTATTATCGTATTCGTAACTCATGTAACTTTTAAAACTAATAAAATAACCGCGTAACTTCCTATTGCCCATCCTAAATATTTTAGGTTTGGAGCTTTTCGACAGGTCGGTTATTTACCGTTACTCTTCATTAAAGCCGATGAGCATAAGGGTTTTTTCTTTACCATTAAATTTCATCTTTTTTTCATAGTTTTAGAAGTATTATAACATCTAAGTTCTAATTCACCATTATAACTAATCCTCTACTTCACTATGTTACTCACATCAACGTACACTTAGATTAATCTTATAAATGTTTTTTTTTTACTTTACGTATTTGAAAACTAGAATATTAATACATAATCTTAGAATCTATATAATATCATCAGTATAATTGTTATGGTTTATGTTCACAGTACATATAATATTATTGTATGCATGTGGGCGCACATTATTCGTAAATTAGTAATCCGTGGCTTCCATATTCATATATTTATCACGTCTCTATATTTTATTTGTGAATCTAACTTTCGGTTGGCATATTTATTGTTTAAATATCATCTAGTTTGTATCTTAGGATATAAAATATCATTAAATAATATAATGAAGAGTCCGACTGTTCAAACATTGGTTTGGATTTTATAGCCTCATGGTTGCCATATTCTACTAAAATTGACATGCCACTTGAGTCACATGATGATGCTTTTATATTATCATATCCGGCTTAATATACGGTATCATTCAAGGAAATTGTCTACTTAAGCGTCAATATAATAAGATGCATTTACGTATTTTGGCTTTTGTATTTCAAGTAACTAACTTCTGAATCATAATCAGATATGAAAGTAGCAACTTACTATAGAATAATGAACCATAATACATATGTATTATTAGTTACTTATTTATAGATATAGGGACAGATTAATTACAAAAGAAATATTATTTAGTCATAGCTTTTAGCTATAACTTGTAAATTGATAACTTTTTTTCCTTTTTTCGAACGACAAGTATATTTGGAACTAAATTGAAAACTGAAATTGAAACAATTAATAAAACTTGTGAAGATAAATAAATGTTTTTAACCTTTTAATTTTTTTTATTTTTATCAAACATCATGGAACAAAATCGAATTTAACTCTATATAATATTTTACTTTTATGGTGCATTAGACATTCTTATAAAATATACCAAAAAACACCATAAATGGATTTTTCATATTATTTTGAAAGGAAAAGTATTCATATGAGGAGTGTTACAAGTTTAACTAACAAGATAAATAGTTTTACCAAACTAGCAAAATTATGATTCTTTTTTATTTGCATACAATATATACATAGATACAATTGTTTGTGTCATCATTTTGATTTTTTTGGAGGTGACTATCACATAGTGGTTAACCAAAAACTATATTTGATTGCCTGAATATGTTGACCAACTAACTCATAGCGCGCAAGGTTGAGTTATTAGTTTTATTTTTCAACCTTTAGAAGGCGTCTAATTTGCTCCATAACTCAAGCAATAAAGTTGACAAAAGAAATTTGATATACAACTCCAACAAAAAGAATATATATATAAGTTACGTTTTAGAATTTATGTATGATGGATAAGAAATCTTGAATAAAAAATAATATATAAGTTACGTTTTAGAATTTTTGTATGTTGGATAAGAAATCTTGAATATGTATGGTCCTACGAGGAAACAGACTAATTTAGTGGCTGCCTGCTAATGGTTAAATTATATGTTCTAAATTTTGTATATATGTTTGTGTGTAAGATTACATTCACATACAAATATTATAAGTTTAAAAATATGTTACTTAAAACGAATATATGTGAAAAAAAATTATCAAAACTCAGATTATTCTACTATATCAATATTATATTAGTGATATGTAGTGATTTACATTAAATTAAAAACAAATGTTTTAGCATTAGCAGATTGACCGACATAATTTTAAATGAACATATTTTGTGTATTCTATGGGATTAAGTTTGATTTCTAAATAGAATAATGCCATATTATTTAAAAGTGTTATTACCTGTAAACAGTGCTTATATAATGTCATCGTCAAAAGGTTTACTTTGTGCAATAATTAAATATATATACGTACATCATCATGCCCTATTTGGTCACCACCTTATTTAGGTTGACATTTATTCTTAATGGATTAGTTTCATATTTCACTTCAGTAACTTGTCAACTTAATTAAATAGATCTTGTTTAATGTTCCAAATGACGTATTTACATGTAAAATTTGAATTCTTTTATCATGGTTGCACAAATACCTTCGCTGTTTTAAGGAGTGATATATCTTTTTCTACATCCATATGAAAATAAAGCAAAAGTAGTGTTTATAATTTTATATGTTGATTTATTCTCACTGTTGATAATGCAGCAACTTAAACAAGAGGCAATTTTGTGAACAATTTGCGACCAAAGAGTTTTCTACTAGTAAAATTGTAGGTTTAGATTTTGTAAATTATAAAGCAAATATCTCTTATGAATTGTAAGGATCACTTCAGATTAAATTATTTTGTTGGTAATCACAAAATTCAATTAGATAATTCACAAACAAATAAAAAATAAATATGTGAATCGGTTTTGAAACAATATACCGATATTAGATCACAGACTTTCTTATATAGACAATTAACCATTACAATATTTTAGTTAATAGTTGACACTTTGACTGTTAAATCTGTCAAGAAGAGGACAATTACATTCATGGAAAAGCTTTTCAGCGGAAACTCTGTCCGGCAAAACTCAGTTACCGCTAATGACCAAACTACCATTGACGAGCAGTTGTTGCTGCTTGTAGTAGCTGGTTGATACGCGGTATCACTACACTTGGAATTGAACTGACCAATTACTTCCCTCATCAAACCAGTGATTTTTGTTGACCCATAATATTTGGAAAAAGAAGAAAAAACATGTTTGTATAGCTCTAATCAAATGGCAAGAGAGGATTTCCTCAAATCATAAAAAGAAGAGGGTAATGAATGTTGAGACGATTATGAAAGGATTATGATTAAATTTCTACAAGCTTCTTTGTTTAGTCTTTAATTTATTTATTTACTAGAACATATAATGTCATATATGCTTTTTGAGCCATAAACCAGATCATTAAAAGATCATAATTCTCTAATTTTCTTGTGATTTCAAAAGAAATATAGATATACATATGTCAAATTTTAATATATAATATATGGCGTTGAATAAATGTGCTTACATATTCACATGTTTAGCAATCTTCAATCTAATCTCCTTCGGTATTGTAGGTCAACGAACCAAGACTATATGTTACAGTTGCATCCGTTAACCCTATACTTTCTTCAATAGTTATTCACAAAGCCATATTATATCAGGTGAAGATTTTTAAATTAATTGATATAAATAAGTTAATTTTAACTTCTTGAACTCACTAATTTGTTCAAAAAATATCTTCTAACTTTTTTTTATCACTACAATAAAAAGCTACCAATTTAGGATAAAATTGTCAGATTATTATGGTGTATGTAGGATGCATCCTTGTGTTTTTTGAGTTTAAATCTTATACTTTTTATCTCAAAAAGTCCTAGAAATTATATCAAATGACATTATATTGATGATTTGTAGTAAAGTCTAAATATGTTAGTAATGGATGGTTCATAAGAAAACCACATGGTTATGTGAAAACCATTTAACCGGTCACATAATTTATATATTTTTTATCTTTACCCTCTATATATGTTTGTGTGTTTGTATGTGTATATAGATAGGAGTAGAGATCAAATGAAAACCCTAACATAGTTTTATATATATCATACATAGGTTACATACACGTTATAATTTTTAATTCGACAGAGTGCTACGTATACGTAACAATCTTCATTCTTGTATTTATGTTCAACATATATGTAATAGAAACTTAAATATTTTTTAACATTTAAAAGAACAAATAAGTTATAAATTTCGTCAATACTTTTCGTGGTTTTCTTTATTTTCGCATAACTGTTGGTTTCTTATAAACCTTCGCGCATCTTAGTAGTATATATAATAAATCTATTAATTCTAATTCTAAGTATATATATATACACAAGTAACTAAAATATCATGTGATAGTTATGACTTGTTTGCCTATTTCCACTTTGCTTACCCATTATAACTTAAAATAATATAGAACCTAGGCAATTCCAAGGGTAAATTGTGTAATTATAACTAAATCAGGGGCTGAACTGATAATACCATACTTAATTATAATTTAAAATCTATAACTTTCAAGAAAATCAACTCTACCACGTTCATGTTGCTTCCATGTTCTGCACTGTTACACACATTTCTTATTCACTCTCATCATATATATTTGACTTTGATTTTTTGTCAATTAGACTTTTCACAACTATCCCACTTGATTTCTATATACATACATATAGAGAGCAAATTGTATGTTATTTATGTCAAACTCTTCACCTATAATGGAGATTGAAAGATCAAATCTTGATACAGAAATGGAGTTTCCTCAAGATTTTAGATGCCCAATATCCATGGAGCTCATGAAAGAACCAGTGATCATCTCAACGGGGGTCACATACGAGCGAAAAAACATCGAAAAATGGTTCTTTAGCTACAAGAAGAAGATTTGTCCAGCCACAATGCAAACCATAGAAAACTTCAGTGTTACCCCCAATCATACCCTCAAGAGGCTCATTCTTGTATGGCAAAACAGTCATTCACCATCTTCGTCTTCTTCATCGTCGCCTTTGCCATCGTATAAGCGCGATGAATTGGTGTCATTGCTCAAGACACTTAGCACAACTCCATTCAAGGTAAAGTCTTTAAAGAAAATTAGAGATATTATTGAATTAGGTGATGAGATGAAGCTTGATTTCATAATATTAGGAGGTTTGGATGTGCTTTTCGAGTTAATTGTTCAAATATTAGTCGATTGTTCGGATTTCATGGTGTTTAGAGCTTGTGAAGAGGCTTTTGGGCTTCTTCAACATCTTACCATATCAGAAGAAGATGACGGTAAAGTAATTGAGTTATTGTCTAAACCTGAATGCATGAAATCAATGTCAATAATCCTTCAGAGGGGGAGTATGGAGGCTAGAATATATGCGATTACAATACTTAAAAAGCTTGCAAAAGCTGAATTCGATTGGAGTGTTATTGTAAATGAACAAGGGATTGGTATGTTCAAATCAATGTTGGAGCTTGCATCAGATGAGATTTCAATGAAGGCAAGTTCATCTGCTTTGCAAGTGTTGATAAAGCTCTTGGATTCATCGAAGAAAAGCCGATCACGAGCCATTGAGGCTGGTGCAGTGTGTACATTGATCGAGTTACTACCCGACTCTAATGGATCAAAGTGCGAGAAGATACTGCAAATAATTAAATTATTGTGTGAATGTGCGGATGGAAGGGTGGCGTTTATTGAGCATCGTCTAGGGATTGGCGCTATATCGAAGAAATTGTTTAATGTATCCGAGATGGCTTCAAAGATATGCGTGAAGATCTTCTCATTGATATGTAGTTTTCATCCAACAGATAAGGTTTTGGAGGAGATGATGGTCTACGGGGCGGTCAAGAAGCTCGTAGTGTTGTTGCATATGAGTGGACCGTCGTCGATGAAGAACAAAGTGTTGGATATGTTCAAAAAGCATGGTAATACATGGAGTCGATATGCTTGTTTTCCTAGTGAGTTGAAGGAATACCTTTGTTTACATCGTCGTTAAAACGTGTAACCCTTGTTTATTAATTGACACGACGTATAACAACGTGCGAAAAAAATACGCAAAAAGTAGATCATACAAATATTTACCACAGGTTTATATAAAACTAGGGTTTTGTTTGGTTTCAATTACTGTGTTAAGTGTCTTTTCTAATTTTCATATATTGGTTTGAAACCATCTTGAGTATATGCATGATTTTGTTTATAGAAGTTGTATATTAGTTTGTAATGTATGATATAAAAAATACATGGATTTTGCTGATTGCGTTGTTTTCGTGCTAGAATTTGGAATGTGTTGGTAAAAGCCACAAAATTTTCATGAACAAAGATAACTAAGTTATCACACGATTATGACAATAGAAAAATACAATAGTATAGTCGGTAAAAAAGATACTTATGTTTTCTTTCACTCCTATTAAAAAATTAAAAAATATATGGGTTTACATTATAGTTTCTCAAATTATTAAAATCATGAAGCGGGGGGTCTTAAATATTAAAGGCATATGGAGCATATATTTTTTTTCACATGAAGTGCATGGAGAGTTATTCTTCTGATGAGAGTAGTTGGACTGCTACCAATAATCAGTAGGGGTGGGAGAGTTGACCGATTCAAATTAAATACAAAGTGTGAGCGCACAACTTTTAATATATATTATTTATAATGGAGACACCAATAAAATACTCAAATGTGACAGTTATTTTATAAATATAGTTTAAATATAAATTAAAGTTAGTATAAAGTGTATGAAGAATAAGAAGAAGAATAGTTTAAAGATCAGCACCTATAAAACGGAGTGAAGTTATCTACTAAATTACTAGGCATAAGACAAGTAAAGCGTCTTGTTTAAGTTTAATCTTAAATTATATATATATATATATATTGTTAAGTTATAATATGCAGAATATCTATGTTTCATAAATAGATTTTACAAATATAAAAATACTATACTTTATAAATAGATTGTAATTCATTTTGACGGTCTTATTTTATATTTTATGTTTGTTAAGGGCGAACTAAATCACATGCGTCCATAGCATCAGATAACATAGACGTAGAGACTAATTTAAGTTTAACTAGTATGAACACCCTGCATTACGGGTGATACTTAAGACCGTGAAAAAGAATAACACCGAAACGTTGCCTGAACAAGCACATTAAAGGTAACAAAAATGAAAGTTTGTATTAAAAACAATACCGTCACAAACCCGTGCGTTACGGCAGTCTATTGATAATAATGAAACTTGATATAAAAACTGAAATCTTTTAAAAAAACTTAACATCAAATCATTGATAAAAATGGTCACGAAATAGTTAAAAATATTAATGTTGATAAAAATAAACTTGCATGTGTTAAAAGTTTGAAGAGAGAGAGGAAACAAAAGATATAAAAAGTTATTTATAAAACAATTATAACGACTTACACATTTTGTGTAGATTTGTATATACATGATCTATATCTATACTTTCTAATAAAACAAGGTTTTTAAAGCCACATGTCATTCTCTTAAACCATCATTTTGACGCATGGCAAACTCTTACACCACCCCTCTTTTCAAATCCCGCCTAAATCTTGACCCATATTTACCTTTCACGCAGACCTTTTTAACCCATGAGAATACTTAGTTATCTCATCCTCTCTTCTTTTTTCACACACAAAGCCCTAGATCCAAAAACTCTTCCATCTTCACTGGTACGCAAACCTTCTAACCAGGTATTCTTCTTCCCCTAATCTTTCTTTCTTCTTCCAAAACACAATTCTCTAACTGAATCGATGATGGCTGAACTTTGATTTCCTTTTCATTATCTTCATAAACCCTAGCTGACCATTTATCTAAACAGCCTTGCGAACTGCTTCCTCACATTGCTTCTTCATCTACCAATTGTCAAGGTATGTGTATACAATGATATTATTAGGATTAGGGTTCATCAATTTGTGTTTTATTAATTTAGTTTCAATTTTCGTACATTGATTGAATTAGATTATCTTTGTTTTGTGTTGATTTAGTAAGATATTTTATGTACCTATTTAATCTTCAAACACTCACATTCACAATGGCAATACAAAAACCTTGCAAGTAGTAATTAGGTTTTCTTGAAAAGTTACATGGCAACCCATTAGAAAAAGCTTAGATTTTTTTATTTACTTTATGTTACCCTAGAAGATGGCCTCACATTTCTTTGGTTAATATTACTTAGGGCTTGAAGGTACATAATATAATTGGCATTTTATAATTTAGTAAGTTTTAATAAATTTTTTAGAAAATCAAAATTTATATTAATTATTATATATAATGTTTGTGATATTTACTTTAAAACTCTGTCATTAAATAATAAGAAAAAGGCGGAGAAAAGAAATTTGGATTTCACTAAAATTGAAATTTTAGTACAATTTATGGTAAGAAATAATAGTGATTGAATCAATATTAACAACTTTGACTTTGAAATTAAAAAAACCAGCAATGAATTAAATGACATTCAATTTCGGAATACGAATTATGTGTTTTTTAATATGAGTTGTTTTTGTATTCCGGATTTACGGAGGGAAATAAATAAAATACATACATTATATTCTACCTAAAAAGTATATATATTGAAATAATTTAATACTTGATATTCTAATTATAAAAGATAACCATTTTCAATAAATTCAACCTTATTTACCATATTGTATTAAATGTTAGTTAACGGTTATTTATGTCATTTTTAAAAAATTTAATATATTACATACTTACCATATTGATAAACATTTAAATATATTCTTTTTGTTTTTAAACTATTTTGTAATTACCAGCAATTTATTAATCTATCTGTTTTACAAAATTTATGTACATTCATTTTTTTATATTTTACCATGCATCCTGTCAATCATAATATTCTTTTTAATTACTTTTATTCAACAATAATTTATTTTCATTAAGTAATAAAACATTCAAAGAAATCAGTTAAATATCCATTGAATCATTACTCTCCTAAATCCAACCTCCTAATAAATATTATACAGAATTATATGTTACTATCACAAACCTTTATGCTTTAAAAATTAAATACATCATATTGTATTTATAAAAATTATATGTAATCAATGTTTAATGAAAGTCTGATTATTTAAATCATCCGTGTATCACACGAGCTCTAACCTAGTTTATTAATAATAGAATAATCTGGCCGTTAGTAATAAAGTTTTGATATATTTTTCTAGGCATATTCAATCTTAGTTGGGCCTTTTCAGTCACGATCGGATTACGAGCCTTTTACCTCTCTCAACCTTCAATAACAATAAAATGACATTATTAAAATCACCTTGATTAGAATCGGTTTTAAAAGATGTTTATAATTGATTAGTTGACTTAATTGCCAGAAATAAAAAATTATTTTGTTATACATTAAAAACTGATATATTGATGTTAATTTGAAGTGAAACGGGCCAGTAGCTCACATGCAACTTAATTGGTCAACGAAAATATTTCCTTTTAAACTATTTTAGCAGTTCAACAAAATCATCTTCCAATATAATATGCAAATGATTTTATTTGTGTAGGAGTGTATCCAAAACAAAATAATAATTAAATTAACACAATAGTATTTTGTGACATAGCAATTGCAGTGCTAGGATTAATTTTTTTTTTTTCAATCGCATATTTCCCCCTAAAAATTTGTAAATTTGCATATTTCTTAAAATCATGCTTAAAGAGTACGTAATTGCATTGAAAACTTGTGTTGTGAGAAAATATATAAGTTTTTAGGTGGAGAGAGGATATATGTAATTTCTTCATTTTTTTTAAATTCAAAGGTTGAGATTTAGTTTATACGAATCCGGGTTAGCTTCAAATTTAAGCCACTAACACTTTTAGCTAAATGGTTTGAGTTTGCTAGTTGGTTCATTAACACAACTGTATTTGTTTCATATAATAGTTTAACCTGGTTAGGATTTTATATAAAAAACAAAAATGTAAAGATAGATGTGCATTTAGGTTAGTTTAAAAGTAATTGTTTTATATATGTTTGTATTTTTGGCTTTATATTTTGTAACTTTAGAACATTGACATGCCAAAAGAAGTAAAGTAAACAATATTTACAAGATAAACAGATCATATTCGTGTCAACCCATGAATACATGTTTTGTATTCCGGTTCATTTGTATGCGTACAATCTCAAATTACTATCTTGTTTGACCCGTCAACATACAGACGTGACCTGTTTCGCATCCCTAAAAGCTAGGATCCGTTGAGTGGATGACTAAGTCAAAATATTAAAAGCGAGAGTGGGTGAGGGGATGGGTATCAGTCTCTTGCCGATCAGTTTGGGCAGCTTAGCCTTACTGATCAGACATATTATAAAAAGAACAATGTTGAACAAAATACGAGGCAGCGAAAAGACTTGGCAATAATCAGAAGCAAACTATGTTATACCCGATCCTACTGATTAACAAAGTATTGGCGGGTTTTTCAAAAGCAAGTATTTATGAGAAAAATAATATAGCAATCAGTGACTCCATTTTCTCTTTTAGCCATAAAATGGCAACTCATGTATCATTTTACAAAAAGAATCAAAATACAAAGCATCACACACAGGGGAAATATGACAACATCATTTGGGTTTATTTTCTTGAAATCTTTTCAATTAAGTCCAGCTTCTTTAGGAGTCTTTGCAACAATCGAAAGCGCATGCAAACCAGACTGGAGTTCATCTGCCAGCGCATCATAAACCATACGGTGCCTCTTCACAAGATTCTGCCCATCAAACTTATCTGAAACAACCTTCACATTAAAATGAGTTTCATTTGCATTGTCTTTAACAGCAGCATGACCTGCGTGCTGATATGATACATCTTCCACTTCCAAAACCTTGGCTTCAAGAACCGCTTGAAGCTTCGTTTTGATCCTGCTTGCTCTTGTCAGCAACACATTTGCCCCTCTTGAACCCATGGTTTATAATTGTTTACCAAATTAACTGCAACATAAAAAACAATACAACACTTTTGGAACTCAATACTGCTTACTTAAACCTACACCGAATCCTAAGAATAAATATACCCTTAAACTATATGTGGCCATCATGACCATTTATCCACAGATGGGTTGATTGGGTAGAAATAAATCGCATATAGGTTCATCCATGTCTACTCAAATTACACAACAGATCAAAATAGGTCACTCTTATAACACTTGCTAACTTAAAATAGGCCCAAATGAGCGAGCAACACACAAGACGCAAGACCATTTTTTTTCTCCCTTTCACTCTCTGAGTTTTAACAGTGTAGGCTTTTGACCACTTGACGAGCATGGTGTACAAAAAGCGCACCTGAGACGCAGAAAAAAAAAAAGCGAGCCTCTTGCACATGGGAGGATTTTGTGCATCAGCAAGTTTGTACATATAGCTTTTTTGGTTATATTAAAAGGTTATTTCTATTTTAAATCACATTTAGAGCTTATTGACAGCTAAAATTTGGGTACGTGGTGATATAAACCTATGAGAAATATAACAAAATTATAGATAACTATGTTGCGCCTGGTGTACGAAATCCACTTTGCGCCCCGGCTGTTAAGGGCTTAACCTACAGATCTCAATCAGTCTTTATTCACCACACACGCAATTTGGTGGTTTGGGGGGCGTTAAAAACTTAAAATGTGTGTTTTGCAAGTGATTAAATGAATGTTGTAGTCTAGCTCAAGTCTCATCATGAAAACAGTGGATTTATGTGCCCAAAACAAACTAAGTAAACATATATGTGTGAAAGGAAACCATCAAAACCCTAGTACCAAATTACCAAAACCCTAAAAAAATTTGCAGCATACCGATAGCTTCGATTAATCACCTCATCAAAATCAAAATTTTAAAATAACTAAAGTGAAAACCATTCACAATTCAAATCTATACTGAAACAAAACAACAATTTATGAATTTATACAATTAGCAAACTAAATCAATCGACTAAATACAATCGATTCATCGAAGACGATAGCATTTAATAAGTACAAAATGTTTACTGCATAAAAAAGATAAAGAAAGAAAGGTTGCGTAGGTACCTTTCTGTTCGAATTTTCGTCTCTCGTGCTTCGGTTTGTGTGTGTATTTTTGTACGTGTCTTGTAGGTGGAGGTGGTGTTGGGCTGTTGGAGATAAATGTGAAAATGAAAACATTTTGCATAGCCCAAATGGTCAATGGAGTTGGGTCGCTATCGTTTATTTTCGGTGTTGGGCTTTTGAATTGGGCTGATCCTTTTTGACACATTAGTAAATTTGTATAACCTTTTTGGTTATGAATAAACTCACATATTCGAATTTGGAACTTTCGGTAATTCGATTCATAGTAAACGGATGTCTAAAGGGTTTGATTTATATCATCACTTAAATTTTAAATACGCATAAGTTTTTTACAATAATCATAGTATCATTAAATGCTTTTAATGGTTGTCTGATCTACCCTTAAATCCACCTAACCTACTAAATACAGCATTTCAACCTTTAACCATCAACGGAACACCAATTATGCATCCGGATACCATAGAACTTATGTTTCTTGGTAGTATCCTTAATAGTTAACCATATATTGTTTATGAAAACATTTGTAGAAGTAAACTAGTCATCTTTAGGTTACCCTATACATAATACATGTATGGCTGGTACGAGTTACTGAAAATATGAATATCATGAGGATTGACAATTTCATCCTTAACCGAATGCAACAGGCAACAACCATCCTAAATGAAAATCATTGTTGATGAAACAATGGTGATCAACGATCCTAAACAAAATGTAACCAACCAAGACGGGCGCACATAATTCTAGCGTGTATGGATAAGATATTAGATGCTATTTCGACTGCTTACCCGAAATGGATAATATACTATTTCACACGCTTTAGATTTTATACATCTACTTTCTTGGATGATATAATTGTGTTAAAAAATAGAACATAAAGAATGTATCTGGGATCTTGATGAATATTTTAACAAGCTAACGGATACACATGATACTCTGTAGATATACGTGATACCGAAAGAGTAATCAGTAATCCAATACTCGACGAGCAAGGGACTAGGCATGCAACACACGTTTACGAACAGGAATAAAATTAAGATTATAAGTAATGTCTAGTTGTCATCTCTACCCAAAATTTAATGGTCTCCAAAAAAAATTAGCGTTCGATTTTTAACCGTGAACGAGAATGATATTTGCCATCACTCATTCAATCTCAATATTTGAAATGCTATAAACTTATAGTCTCAATACATTCATTTTCCTCTCCTATTTCAAAACTTTACTATTATTAAAATTCACTTTAAGCCCAGATGGTAAAAACATACAAGTATACTTGCAAGATTACAAAAAATTAGAAGATGACATAGTTTTAAAACAGAAATATCAATAATTCTTTACAAACCTTGAAAAGCAAATTAATGGTAGAAAATCATACCCTAAGGAATGGGAATACGTGACGTTAAAGAGCATTAAATAATAATAGATGTGGCCCCAGCCGACTTCTTCACAATCTTAGGCAAGGTTGTCGGATAGGGTCCTCCATTCCTCCCTACGTGTCATGTTCCACGTGTCTGTCTCTTATTCGACACACTCTCCCTCCACACACGCTCGCTACTACGACAGCTTCTCTCCGGACCCGCACTTCACATCTCACGCGCTTTCCTTCCACGTGTAGCACGAGATTTCGTTAAATTGTTATGTGTTTCTTTTGAGTTAATTAAATGAAACGGTCCTGTGTGGTTAGATTTGTTTTTATTTTCGTTACTCAAGTTTGAAAAATCATAAAGTCGGTTTACAGGTTTGATAAAACATAACAAAAATTGATCCTCAACTTGAATGAGCCGTTAACTTTTCCGTTAATTACATGTAAGATGATCAAATACCTTAAGTAAAAATTTACTTAAAAAATTAATATAAATAAATATATTGCTAAGAGTGGAATCCATCCCACGTCTTCTTCTCTCTCTTTCTTTTTTAACCCACCACACCACAACCACCACCATTGATCATCTTCTTCTCCGGCCGGCGGCCGATCACCTCACCACCCCTCCAAAGTGACAACACTTCTTGAAACCGGAACCACCATCACACCTGGAATCACCATAACACCTGGAACCATCATCTCAGAACACCCTGTCAACACAACCAAAAGAGGGGTTTTATAATACCACCACCATACCACCTGTGATGGTTTGAAACACCACTATACCACCTCCATCACCATCTTCCAACGACGACCAACACCATCCCAGACCAACCTCCGGCCACCACCATAACACCATCGCTTGAAACAAGAACCATCATCGCTGAACAACCTAACTCGAAGAACATCAAAAATTAGATTGTCGATGGTGGCGATGGTTGCAGTGCGGGCGTAGATCCAATCAGATCTTTGATTTGAGTGGCAATCAGTGACCATCGCCTTCATCACCACCACCATCGTGTGAAACCATCACCACCGGCAGTGAACAAGACACGTCGTCACTGTATCCCTCTCCATTAGCTTTTCGCATTGGTGGTGGTGCGTTTATTAGATTCGCTGAAGCTAGATCTAAGGTTGTTGATATGATGGTGGACTGGTGCCCTTGAGATGAGGGTGCTGGTGTTGTTGAAGACTAGAAGAAAATGGTGGGATGACCCACTCATTATTTCTTTTGAGTTAATTACATGTGAACCCATTATGTTTTGTTTTATTTGATTTTTTTTAAATAAAAGTATAATGATTATTTTTAAAAAGTTAACGGAAAAAAATAACGATCATTTTTTATGGGGACCAATTGTGTTACGTTTTGTCAAATCTGTAGACCGACTTTGTAATTTGTCGAACTTGGGGACCGAAAGTAAAAACACATCTAACCACAGAACCTTTCATGTAATTAACTCTTTTCTTTTAGTATGTTATTTTTCGATATCATGAAACCACGTTAGCGATGCATATAAAGAACACGTTAATATGTACTAACTATATGCGATAAGATAAATTACAGTTTATGATGGTACGTGACTTTCAAAAGATTATGATATTAAGTCAATATAAGAGATTCAGACTTGATATCTCTACTAGATAGAAATCAAATGTTTAACACCGCATTAACATTATCATTAACTAGTTTAGATAAGTGATAAGATTGCATAACAACGTTAAATCGGCTTGAAACTTTAACTTTAACTCATGCTGGTTGGGCTTTAAATTTAAGTCATATATGTTGGTTCAGTTGATTTATAGTTTTTGATTCAGCTTAAAACGCATAGGTTGAGAATGATTTAATTGATATTGATCTTGTTAAATACCGAACCATCAAGGTCTTTAACCAGAGGTTCTTCCAAATAACAAGCACACACGTTTCAAGGTAGAATCACAAGTTGCAAATAATTGAGGCAAGATTTGCACACTAAACAACCATAAGATATATTATTTTGGTTTTATATCATGACCACGAAACGAAAGCCGAACTTTTTTTGATGGTTTGACACTTTTTTTCATTGCATGACCTACTGCCGTGCTACCAGATCGACCCTATTTTAAATAGGCATTTTAACTTTTACCTAACTAATTTTTTTCATTGCATGATCTACTGCCGTGCTACTAGATCGACCCTATCATATCTTGATTATTGAAAAACACGATTATGTTTCCATAAAATCCAAAAACCAAATCATATCTTGATTATTGAACTGGTCATCTACAAAAAAATATCATTTTCATCATGTTAGTTAACCAGTCTCATTCTAATCAAAATTTAGCAATTATCATTATTTATTCACAACTCTTAAGATTTAATTAATAAAGACATGACCGTTTCACTCTTGACCAATTCATCTAAAATTACAAGCAAGTTTTATAAACCTAAAAATTCATGGTTTCAGTCAAACAGACATTACAATTTTTTAGGTTAAGATAACTAAATTTTTACCAACTTAAAGAAAGAAGTCAAAACAAGAGTTGTTAAAAGTTAAAAGAAACGCGTCTTAAAGTTGAAACTCGTGTGCCTTCCGTACGGATAACGACGTCATCAACACGCCGGAGAACTAAAATTCCGGTCAGATTCATCGATCCATAAAGCGTAGATCTAAAACATTTGATAAATTCAGATTACAACTTCAGGCGAATGTTGCGGAACAACAATAGAAGAAATTACAACGAAGTTTTCTCTAAATGTTGCAAAAATAAACAGATCTAACGGAGTATTTACAGCCGACGACGACGTTAACGTTTTCCGATGAGCTAAACAAATCATGCCGCTAAAATTCTTCACATTCGCTATCGATTGCTAGTTATAATCGATTCTACTGAATTAATTTAACATCAACTACGATGCTTCAGCTGGTGGTGGAAGATTGAGATCGATTGCGATTCGCTCCGGTGCCGGTGGTGGTGATAGCTTCAGATCAACGACAGTTGATGAGTTCGAATCATCACTCTTCGCAACGCTCACAGCTTGCCGGAAAATATCGCCGGATCGGACTTGAATCTGACCGGAGAAGAAGACTCCGTCGTAATAAAACATCTGGTTCGCCGGCGGCGAGAAAAATCCAGCCACCGGCGGATAACAGAACAAACTATTCCGGTGAAAAGGAAGCTGAGCAGCTGCCGGAGCCACACCGCCGTACGAGAGGTTCAGATCCAACGACGGCAAGACCGATTCCGACTCGCGACTCGTCGACTCAACGGTACTACCCTGACTCGTGCTCTGATGACTCACTAAACTCACCTTCTTAAACAACTCACTATTCTCATCATAAATTGGAAAATTCGTCTTCGCTTTAGCACCACGAAACTCACGCGCCGCCGCGTCGTACGCCCTCGCCGCCGCCTCCGCCGTGTCGAACGTCCCCAACCAAACGCGGCTCTTTTTCCCGGGGTCACGGATCTCGGCGGCGTAACGCCCCCACGGCCTCTTCCGTACGCCCCTGTAATGAGGTTCCTTCACTTGCACCCCCAAACCACAGGTGTTGCCGTTAAGTTTAACGGCCACCGGCGCCCTATCTTTAGGCGACATGATGGTGATGATGATGGTGGTGATAATAATAATTATAATAATAATAATAATATGATGGGGATGAGGAATATAAAGGGAACTGAGGGTAGATTAGGGAGAAATAGGAAATGAGGGGTGGGTTATATAAGGTGAGTGGGGGAGAATGGGTCAACGAGAGGAGCGTAGATGGGGGGCAGCCGCCCATAAAGGCGGGGGTTACGTGGCATGGCGGCATTGTGTTCACCACTTATTTTATGGCTTTGAATTAATATTGGTTTTTTATTTATACGTGATGTTGTTGTCTGAAGCTGCGGAAATGGAGGAATGACGACATAACGTAACTCGTGAAATGTATTTCATATTAATTGATTGCTATTTTATGCCGTTCTATAAAATAAAATAAAAAACTTGGTATTTTATGGTTCAAAATTTTAGAGTAATTTACTCTCGCCAATGAAGGAACTAACGGTTTAAAAAACCATTGAATTTTCTTGTGCTTTGATGGCTATGTAATGAAATTTGGAACCTGAAGAACCTCAATCGTCATGCCAACATGCTAGTATTCTAACGAGCAACAATGATAAGTATGTGACAGCATGACTTTGACAAACTGGCTTGAAAATAATAGTTGATTGAACGTTTATACGTACACACTCCTTCTGTTGTTAATACATATGATGGAATTATATCTTGTTTCTCCAATTTCTCTCTCAAAAGAGTTATGTTTACCACCTATTGCGTCAAAAGAAGCTGATTTTTATTGCTTGTATCACTGCCACCCCATAAGAACCTTGTTATTCAAACACGTAACATTCGGCATGAGTTGTTTTATTTTATGACTTCAATAGTTGTGTAACGTTATAATACGTTAATTGATGTATTTTATTGAAAGAATAAATATAACTTTAGGTAATTCTAAACCAAATTACACTAAACAAAACTATAAAGAACTAAGTAAATGATTCGGTCTCGTTTTATGTGAGATGATTTTTAAATTAGGATGTTCAATTTGGTTTAAAGAAACCACATTATCGATTCAAAAAAGTAAGAAAAACAAAACGTAAAACAAACTTGAAGATTGGTTTGTACCAGATTGAAACTGCTTATAATAATTTTATTGCAATCTTTATGTGTTTTAGCTTCCTTGCAGGTGAGATATCTTTAGGCCAACAAACTAAAAATTGTTCCAATAATGCAGGGATACTTCTTTCCATCCTGTAATATGTATCCAAGAGTCACAACATCTAAAAGGGGAGGGGCAAAATCAAATATATAGCTTGTGTGCCGCGAGTAGGTCTTTTTGTTGGAAATCCAGTCGCTATGATAATCCGGCAATGACCCATGCTCTCGTGGTAATGCCTTGACTTAATCATTTTGCCACCGATTCATTTTACTATTGTAAACTTAAAATCAGTATAATTGTCACAAAGTAAATATGTTATGCTCTACTTAAACACCGTTGTAAAATTATTGTGATTTATTAAGTCACCTTACTCAAGCAACGTTATAAAAAATAAAGAGTCATGTGTTTCACACACCACTGATTTAACAAGTCACCATAAATGGTCGTTTAGCCCATCCTAAACGGTCGTTTACCCCTATGTACACTGTCACACCCCAACCTTAACGGCGGAAACGTCGAGATGTGAGGGTTAAGATTGTTCACAGCCACATAACACTACCATAAATTGTAAATATAAAAATCATAGTTGAAATAAACATTACAATCAAATGTCTCAACAAACAAAATTAAACAAAGTTCAACTTTCAAGTCTCAAGTTATTTTTATTTATTTTTCCTAGGTCCAAATCCTAGTGTAAGCATGCTTCAAAAGATAATCATCAACCTTGTGCATTTCCTGAAATATGTTAAAAATAAAAGGGTCAACTTTAAAAGTTGGTGAGTTTCCATGGGTTAAGCATACATATAAATAATATAAAAGTTTACAGTAGCAATTCATGTCAATGGTTACGAATATAGCAGTTTATAGATAACATATCGCTACATCAAACCTTGACCAAGAATATCATTTACAAGTTTAACGATTAGCTAAGTGTACTTGGTTCCCATATGACAAGCATACGTCATCAGGAGCCGGCAATACCTCGGCTTTTGCACCAAATAGGCTTGTCAGGCCCATAGATCTATGACGTCGCCAGACTAGCAATATTTAATGATTATCAACATATAATGTTCATCATATAAGGCTCACAATTTCAAATAACCATGACAAGTTTATAAATGAATTGCTCGTGCATTACAGTAGCAAGATGTTTACAAGTGCAAGTTTATAAAGATAACATGTTTCACCCAAGGTGTGAAATAAAGTAAAAGAGGGCATGAAAACTCACATGATATATATATATATAGGATGATAACAAGAAATAAACGTTGCTCCAACGATTCCTTTTTCAAGTTACCTAACGTATATATTTCAAGTTAAGATTAGAGGTAATATTAACAATTAAACGTGAACTAAGGTTTCAATAGGAATTTGGGGTTTTTTATAAATAATTAAGGTTAGCTTAATGAAATTAAATATATTTTAATCCAATGAAAAGAAATATACCATTTAGGTAATTTAATATGGAGAAAAGAAATTAAATCTTTCTAATAATTTATAAAGTTTAAATATATGATGTAATAGATTTTTTTTTAAATTATTTAAAATAACATATTAAACAATAATTTACGTATTGGCCAATAATAATTTATTAATTTAAACTATTATTTAAAATCCATTTTATAAGAAATAATCCAAAATAACCTTTGTTAAAATTTTATTAAAATAATATTTAATTATTTAAATTTAAAATTTACAAAAATAATTTGGTGTCCTTAAAATATTTAAAGTTTACAAGAATAATTTTTATAATTATTAAAAAAATTTCATAATTATTTAAGGCTGAAAACCTTAAAAAAATGTTTGATGGGTGCACGGGTTCGAACCCGAACCTCAAGAATGACATAGGAGTGGTTTACCATTAGGCTAGGACGCCTATGCCTGACAGAAAGTGAGTTTTAATTCTTAAATCATAATTCAAAGAAACCCTCAAACCTATAGAACCCTAGATTCGACTTCAACCTAATTGAACATGAATTCTAATATGATTCCTGAAATAAACATAGGGTTTTTTGATCCTCAAGGAAAACCGAGTATGTGTGTTTGTTTATTACCCGAAAGATGTTAGAAATCGATGCTACCAAGTCAAGAACAGTCGCAACCAAGGTTGGGTATGTCCGTGATGCAAACGTTGATATTATCCAAATTCGTTGCACAGGAAGCTTCCAAGGATCCCGATGATCGCGAAGCCCTCTATTAATTTTGATTGTAAACGGGCAGACTATGGTGAACGACTTGGTTGTAGGTCGACGATGAAGATGATGACAGAATTCGTTACAATGTAGTGTTTCAACTGAAATTGAAGTTGGTATAAGTTCCGGAATGGTTATCCAATCGTTAGAGTTCAATTGATTGATTAATCATCATTTTTTTGTTGTCGATCGGTTTTGAAGATTGAGGTTCGGTTACGAGTTCAAAACGTCCATTTTAATTCAAATTAAGACGCATCAAGTGTTCAAACCGGTTCAGAAACGATTAGCATTGATTAGAACTTCAATTTCGGGGGGTTACGGTGGTTTGGGGAGTCCGCCGGCCTTCGCCGAGGGTGGCCGGAGAGCGGCCTGATTTACGGGGAGAGAGAAAGAGGTGTGGGTTTGGGTTTTGGAATTTTACAATTTAGTCCCTGTAGTTTTGGTTTTATCATTTTATGTAATAACTTTATATTAAAGTTCCTAAATTGACAATAATGCCCCCTGAACTTAATTAAACTTAAGTTTTAATTATTTTATAACTTATTAATTATTAACTTTTATAACTTTTATTTCTATTATTATTATTATTATTATTTTTATTTTATTTTGACTATTATTATTATGTTTATTATATTAAAACAAATTATTAAATCTTAAATTAATGATTAATGCACAATAAAAGAAACATTCATAAACAACCCATATAGGTTTCTTAAATGACATAAGGTGTCCTTACAAAACATAACATGGTTTAACTATTAATTAACGAAAACAATAAGGTTACAGACGGTCGTTTATAGCAAAACAAACGGTTCGTTTACCTTTCAAAATTGGAATCCCGAGTGTAGCTTTTCATAATTGGAATGTCGAGGTTTTGAATTACAAAAGGTAGTTTAGTGGCCTTTAAGCAGTCGTTTACTACCCTTCTTTCCATTTATACCATATTCACCCATCACCACATTACCACACACACACCACCACATTTACTTACTACCCAACCACCATCAACTAATTATATCCGATTTTACCATCAAATTCACCATCTAACAAATTAATCTCCATATCAAACCATCAACCATACATTCATCTCATTTCATCAACATTTCATCCCATTCTTCTTCTAGTTAAAAATTTTAAAGTTTTTAGTATTAACAAAGGTTAGTTTGTTATTATTATAATAAATTTTAGTTAAATATATATTTTTTTGTTACTGATTGTAATAATTTCAGGTAATAGTTTCAAGCTCACGTCAAGATACGGCATCGGTTCTTGTTTTGAATCATCCTTGGCTTTAATTTCGTCGAGTATCAGATGAATACAAAAGGCTTCAAAAGCTTTTAGATATAGAATTCGAGCCTTCACGTTCGATATCTTGGAGCTTGTTACGGGACGTCGGGGAATTTACCCATGCTCGTAACATGATTAACGAGCCGTGGAGAAGATTTTTTTGCCATTAGTGTCCTGCAATATAAAGAGCTTTGTTTGGAGTTTTTTCCACGTTTAATTTCGACTCGAACAACGATAACTATAGGTATGCTAATCTAATTGGATTATATATATTAATGTCATTGAACTTATATAAATATTTTTTAACAGAGATGAAAATGCTATCAGTTTCGTTTCGTGGGATGCCACATAATTTTTCTGTGGCCCAGTTTGGTGTTTTGATGGGTTTATATTAAGTTCAAGAGACCCATCAATCTGATTTTCTGAATGGTCTTACGCAATTTCCTGAAAATTATAATGATGAAATGTTTTGACAAGGAATTCTTGAGGGTCAATATGTGCCTAATATAAACGAAAGCTACAAGAATGAATGATCCGTTGTATAGATGTCTTTATCGCGTTATTGGTCATACTATAACTAGACGTAGTATGACCAGTGGTAGGGTGACTAAGAAGTATTTTTTTTTTGATTGATTAACATGAGGCCTTGTAACCTCGCATATATGTTTGCTGATTATTTTATTAGTTGTACGGGGATAAATAAAAGCGAACATATTTGTGGTGGTATATATGTTACTAGCCTCGCTGAGTCTTTACACATTCTCACCCCTGAGAACGTGGCAAGGTTAAACGGACTGGCTCTTATGTCCGGATTTGTTGATCGTGAATAGTTATACGATGGACATGATTGCAAATTATCCACAAGTTAGGTGGACGTTTAAACATAATAATTAAATGTGGGTACATCTATCAAGACCATACTGAAGACCCGTATCAATAAATGTGTATTTATAAATGTGTAATTTTGTTTTTATTTGCATAATATGTAATATTTTTTGTTATATAAATTATGATTTAGTTTTTCTTTGTATAGAAAACAAAAATATATTAAAAATTAAAAATAAAAATAAATGACGACATAATTGTAGACAAGAAAGAATGGCAGATTGGCAGATTTCACAATTCATTTCAGATAAAAAAAAATAATATTGCACATAAGAAAGAATGACAAATATTCACAATTCACAATTCGCTAGCTGATTTGATATAAAGTGACACCCAATATGTCTATAAATTCACATTCATAATTATTAACATTTATTCACATTCATTCTTAATTACTTCATAATTCAAGTCTATAATGTCTCTCAATTTCATAACGATTTGGCGTACCAAACAAGAAAGAAGTTGATAAATTGGTGCAAAACACTACACGCACATTGGATACGTTATTGTCACACAAGCGAACAAAGAAGACTGTATACGACTTCGTTAACAAGGCATTTCTTATGTGCGATCATGGTATTGTATACAAGTCAACATCATATTCAATCACGCATTTGGGAACAAAGAAGACACGATTTCATTTCAACTTAGAGCAAAATACCACGAATAATATAGCGGTTGGAAAATAATGTTTGTGTGTGACGAACATAACCATTAACCTTCTAAATTTTTGAAGGGACATGCTATGCAAAACGATTGTCTAAAGAGGAGTACGCATTGTTGGAAGATCTTACAAGAAATAATATGCAGCCACGTGTTTACGGATTTAAAAGTAAATAATGATAAAATGTATCCACAATTGAAACTGTGTATGATGCACGACAAGGATACGAAAGTTGTATAAAGTTAGAAGCAACCCAATGCAATCACTTCTACAATCTTTGCAGATAGGTGGATACATCTTTGTCAGTTATGATTTTATGGGTTGAGCCCCCCGAGACATAGTTTATACGTAGATAACACAACTCAATCGTTTTTATATCACCCCCATTACTAACACATATCCCAAAAATTTTCCATCCATATATAACCATATAGGAACGTAAGAGTGATGATACTGTGGTTTCGTGCAGTTTTCTTTTCTTGGGATTCGTGAAAATATTTGGCTGAACATAAGGTATGAGCTTTTAACGAGTTATATAACATTTAAATTTATACAAAAATGTTTTCTCTGGCTCATATGATGAAACAGAACGTACTTTATCATGACTACAACCGGCTCCTAATCAACACTGGATGATAATGCCTTACACAGAAATATTGATCGCCAACAATTTAATGTGATTTCTTTAATGCTTAGCTCCCATTGAAACTGCGACTTATTTTTACTATGCACAGTCCGATAAACTCAGTGTACCACCATTCATTACTATTGCACAGTCTGCATAAACTCATGTACCACCAATTAATTACTATTGCACATGTGTATGGATGTTACTACGTCTCTGTGCGCTTAGAGGTGATTATCCATTTCCTTTCATGACGTCGATATGGATTTTCACAAAGTAATAATACGGCTGTCTGGAAAGATGTATGAGTAGAGAATTCAAAGATAAATCATATATAATTTAGAATAAACTATTACTCGTTTCATATAGATTAGATTGTTTTCATTTGTAATTTTTAGTATTCATATTATAAAGTTCTAAAATTATTCATTCATTTATTTATTTTGATTTCTAAATATAATCAATATTTTAAATTATATAGTTAATATATATATATAAATTATTTTAAAAAGTTTTAAAGTTTATATAATTTTTATATAAAATTATATAATGTAAACTATATATATATATATATAT